>CABHPQ010001297.1:0-42679 GCA_902168405.1 Peromyscus aztecus
ACAGAGAAACCCTGTCTCGAAAAGAAAAAAAAGATAAAAATAAATAAATAAAAACACTCATACATATGAAGTTAAAAGAAATTAAAAACAACAGCAAAACAGTGTAGGGGGCTGGAGAGGTGGCTCAGCGATTAAGAGCACTGTCTACTTTTCCAGAGGACCCAGGTTCAATTCCCAGTACCTGCAGGGCATTTACCTACCAACTCCACAGTTCCCCAGTTTTTTGTTTTTTGTTTTTTTTTTTTTTGAGTGTGAGCAGCAGGAAATATTAGATAGAAGAATTTAGATTGTGGAGATAAACAGATAGAAAATAAAGGATAGCCTCAAGAGGGCCTGGAACCTATTCCAACGGGCCCTGACTGTCTCTGCCCCCAGGGTATTTATAGAGACGCCAAGGAGTGGAGCAAAAGACCTCCCCCCAGCACAGCCAAGGGCAGACCATCTCAGACACCTGCACTCAGGCCCGTGGTCCTAATCATCCTCTATGCGGACCTGCTGGGTAAAGCCACGAGGAACCCGAGAACGGCCCCCACAGGCACCCACATGGCAGCTCCCACCTGTCTGTAACTCCAGTTCTAGGGGTTCCAACATTCTTTTCTGGTTTCTGTGGACCCCAGGCATGCACTTGCTAAATAAACACACATGTAGGCAAAACACCCATATAAACACATAAAAAATTAAAAAGAAACAGTGCAGTTGAGAGTAGTTTATTTCAACTTAGACTATATTTTTATTTTTTATCTCTTAATTGATAAAAATGAATTCATGATCAGTAGCTGGGGGAGTTGTTTACATCTTGCAGGGATGGTCGTTGGCCTCAGGGAAACTTTTCCTGGTGATGTTTTTGGCTCTGCATGGACAAGGGTGAGAATGTCGTGCACTCTGCTTCCAGCCGTATGACACTGTCACCACGCCCCAACTCGTCTACCATGCTAGATTTCAGACTGAAAATACTTTATTTAAAGAAAATGCAAGTCTCATTGTGGGGATTTTCAGACCCAGAGAAATGGAATCACCATGTACCCAAAGCCGTCTTTAAACACCATCCACAGTGTTTGTGGTAACTTTCTTAGGTTAGAATCACTTGGAATTCTGTTTAAAATCCATCATCCCAGATTGAGGGTGTAGTTCAGGAGGAGAGTGCTCATCTGGCATGTGTAAGACCTCACTTCTATTCCCAAGAACACAAGCTGTTATTAATAATACCACATAATAATAGCAATAAAAATAATACCATAAGCCAGACAGTTGTGGCACACGCCTTTAATCCCAACACTTGGGAGGCAAAGCCAGGCGGATCTCTGTGAGTTCGAGGCCAGCCTGGTCTACAGAGTGAGATCCAGGATGGGCTCCAAAACTACACAGAGAAACCCTGTCTCGAAAAACCAAAATAATAATAATAATAATAATACCATAAATAATAACAGTATGTAGTCCTGGTTTCCCCATCCCCATATTGACCAATTCAGAAATCTCTCCATGCCAGGCCAAGCAGTCTGCATGTCTAACAGGCTTCCCAGTGAATCTCATGTAAAGGTAAAGGCACGGGTATTGCCCAGGTACAGATTCCACCCAATACCAGTCCTTCATGCTGATGAGATAGAAGACAGCTTGCTGAACAGCAGAGTCAGTACACCCCCGTGGCTCCTGTGGAGTACCTAAGCTGGTCAGGAACAGCACCAGCTACAACGGGAGCCTTACTCATTGAAAAAAGCAAGCTGTTAGTGGGTCAGCCAGTTGTTAAGGGAGTCATTGTCTGCATCGGTTTTCAGCTTCTTACTCTACCAACAGTCAAACCTAGCAATCTAATCTGGAGTTGTACTAAGCCAAGGCTTTAAGAAGGCCTTACAGGGCACTAGGAATATGGCCCAGGCAGTAAAGTAACCTGCTCTGCAGTCATGAGGATCTGAGTTCTGATCCCCAGCATCCACATTAAAAAGTGATGTGGTCATATATGTCTGTCACCCTGGCATTGAGCGGAGCTCCAGAGACTGCTGGCCAACCAGTCTAGCCAATCAGTGAGGACCAGCTTCAATGAGAGAAACCCTGTCTCAAAAGATATGGTGGCAGGGCATGGCAGTATGGGCCTTTAATCCCAGCATTCAGGAGGCAGATGCAAGGCAAGTGGGTTTCTGTGAGTTCCAGGCCAGCCTGGTCTACATAGAAAATTCCAGGCCAATCCTGTCTCCAGAGAGAGAGAGAGGAGGGAGAGAGAAGGTAAAAGGTGATCCAGGAATACATCTGATCCATCCTCTGCCTATCTACTAAATACACGCATACCTGGTGGTGGACCCATGTGCACATGCACACACAGACAGACAGACACACACACACACACCAACACCACGGCCTTACAGTGGCTACAAGAAAGCATTTGGGATATGCTGACTTGCGCCTGCCTGAGCCTCTCCCCAGGCAGGCTCCAGTGTGTGAGACTCATGGGTTGTCTTAAACTTTGTCTCTCTCTCTCTCTCTTTTCAGATTGGGAAAGAAACTTTCTGAAGAAATGGAAGAGTAAGTTCCCATTCTTGTGTGTCCTGTAGTGAGCGGTGCCAGCAGTGCGGCCTTGGCTGCCATTGCCCCTCCGGCCTGTGTTAAACACAGCGTTGAAAAACAGATGGAAGGGGCTGGAGAGCTGGCTCGGCAGCTGAGCGCCTTTGCAGAACGCCAGGGGTGGGTTTACAGCCCCCACATGGCAGCTCACAACCGTCCTTAACTCCAGGTCTAGGGGCGCCAGGTCCCTCATCTCACCTCCATGGAAACCAGGCACGCACAGTGTACAGACAAAATAGTCATCCACATCAATAAAAACCATAATCAAGTCTTCAAAAATGAATTCAGGTGGCGTGGAGTCCGGCTGTGGCCTGGGGTTAGGATCTGCATGGCGAATTAAGAGCTTCCTTTAGTGCCTCCTCACCTGAAGGTCCAATGACACAGATGCCATGTCATTGTGTCACCACCGGCTTTTTAGGATTACATGTCCCAAGTGTCAGGGTACCAGCCCAAATTTTCCGCTGTAACAACACAGATGGACAGAAATCAAGATAGTCTGTCGACCCTGACCTTCTTCTCCTAAGACTTACATTTAAAAAATGAAATTAATGAAAGTGAAGGAGAAAGGTTCTAAACAAAGATATACTGCAGATGCATTCACCCCTACAGGGTTGGGGGGAGCATTCATATCAGTCCGTGGGTGCTGCCCTTGGGAATGGTGTGGTACACAGCCTATGCAACCATGCCCAGCAGAGCCATTTGCCTGAAAAGGTTTGCCCAAGCATATGGAAGAAAGGGAATTTTTATGTATCACCTGTTGTCTTAGTCAGGGTTTCTATTGCTGTGACAAAACACCATGACCAAAAGCAAGTTGGGGAGGAAAGGGTTTATTTAGCTTACACTTCCACAGCACTATTCAGCACTGAAGGAAGTCAGGACAGGAACTCAAGCAGGGCAGGAACCTGGAGGCAGAAGCTGCAGAGGCCATGGAGGGGTGCTGCTTACTGGCTTGCTCCTCATTGCTTGCCGAGCCTGCTTTCTTATAGAACCCAGGACCACCAGCTCAGGGATAGCACCACCTACCGTGGGCTGGGTCCTCCCTTATTGATTACTAAGTAAGAAAATGCCTTACAGCTGGATCTCATGGAGGAATTTTCTCATTTGAGGTTCCCTCCTTCCAGATGACTCTAGTGTGTGTCAAGTTGACATAGAACTAGCCAGGACACCTGCTGACTCTAGTCGTTGCTATCTGTGTTTGAAACTTTCCTGTTCTGTTTTCCACCGACAGCCGCCGCCTGAGACAGCACAGCCTGACTCGATCAGATGACGGAGAAGGTGAGCTCCTTAGAGGAAGTCAGAGCGCGTGGCCAGGAGACCTGGGAGCCCTCAGGGAGTCCTTGGCTGCAGGCTTAAATCCCAGACTGCTGCTCACATCTCTTCTTTGCTAATGCTCCTTCCATTACCCACTTACTTACTACTTACCCACTTCCTCGATGGTCCTTCAGAACTCCGCGGCAGTGTGTCGGTCAGCTTTACTGGGGTTACAGACTTGAGCAGCCTCCACACTTTCTACGTGGCTGTTGGAGATTCAAAGCTAAGGCCTTCATGCCCTTCAGGGCAAGCACGCTTCCCCGCTCGCTGAGCCTTTTTCCCAGCCCCAATTCTTCTTTAAAACAAATCTTCCACTTACCTCTGGTCTTGCTCATGTCTTTCTTTTTATGTGTGCGCATGAGGGTGGGCTGTGTGTGTACGTGTGTGTGCACATCCTCTATTGCTGTAGTAGTGTGTGGAAACCATTTTAAGTACTTGGGCTGTTAATTCTATCATTGTAGTCTCTTCTGAATCTGTTTCTATTGACTCATTTTCCTTCTGCAAGAGGTGTTTCTCTCTCTCTCTCTCTCTCTCTCTCTCTCTCTCTTTCACACACACACACACCCCACTCCCTCACTGATGTGTAGTTGGATTGGATATGGGACACTCTGGATGTAAACATATTGATCCTGGGATCTATTTGTCCCCCTTCAAAGGCTGATCTGGTTGCTGGCAGGTGATGTATCTTTGATGGTCAAGTTGTCCCTCTTGAGAGCCATCTGGAGCTAGCCCTAAGCTGTGTCCAACTTTTTGCCATCAAGACAAAATGTTGTCAATTGTAAAGTTCACGCTCAAGAACCACACAATCAAGTTACAAAAAAAAGAAAGAAAGAAAGAAAAGAAAATTGCATTTAAAAAAGTGCAATATTTTAAGTAAGTTTATAGTTTCATGTTGGGCTACATTTGTAGCTCTCCTCGACTGAGGGTGGCCCGTGGCCATGGATTAGCCTAAGGCATCTTGTAAGTGAGTGCAGCGAAATCACCAAACAAGACCACTCTGTGGGAGAAAACAGCTTATCGAGGGACAAACTGCCAGGCTGTCTCACAGAATCAGAGAACAGCACCTCAGTGGGAAGGCCTGGATTTTATACGTTAGTCAGCAGGGTGGGTCTTCACAAGCTGCTTATCCAGAACCAAGTATATTTTGTCCCTGGCAGTTGAAGGGAAGTAGTGGCCTTCCTGACAAACAGAAACCCCAAATCATAAGATTCCTGAGGGACGCTGATTTCAGGTTTCTGTTTACCCAGTAAGAATTCAGCCTGTGTTGGATCTGGGCCACCATCTAAGGACACCATCAGTAGGACTGCCATTTTGGGGCCTGCTATGAATGCGACCTAACGTTTTCCTGCTAAGGTCACTCATCAAGGTCTTGATTCCCTGTCTGGGTGTAGTCGAGCCTCTTCTGGTTTCCCAAGAGTCCTGGGACTGGCTTACCTCACACCCTGTGGCTGAAGACCTCTGAGGCCTTGAACTAGAAGATGGTGATGGGGGTTATCTGCAGTGTTAGGATCTGAGCAGTCTGGAACGGTGGCTAGGAGTGAGTATATGGCAAGTCATGTTTTGAATAACTTCAGGCTCCAGTTGCTTGTGTGTTTGTAACACCAAGAAACTTGGGCTTTATGTAAGAAACATTTAATGCAGGAAACGTGATTTCTAGAGCTCATTGGCAGAAACTTCCAAATGGAAATAACAAGAAAACAATGCAATTCATGATCCACTGGCGCTTGCTCACCGGGTGTCTCCAGGCTGTTCGCCACTCAGCCTCAGCCGCCTTCCAACGCCCTCCGAAGGGCTTCTGAAACCCTGCTCTCTACTTTTTACACTGTGGAAAATGCTACACTTCAAGGAGTAGCTATAAAATGTCACAGCCAATGTTTGCAAGTGCTGCACTTGCTGCACGTGAATGTGTGGGACCAGAGGCTGTACTGGTTGCCATAAGGCCACTGCTTTAGAGTCACGATGCTGTGGCTTGGAGGGGCTCTTCAGGCCATCTTGAGCAAACCTGCCCTTTAACGCATTAAGCAATTGAGGCTTAGAGGGTATTATATCGTGTAGTAGGACTCAGAGAGACTGCCCTTCTGACTCCCAAGAGAATCAGCTCTTGTGCCTTAGTTGTCCACCAATGTCAACCATCACCATTTACTACTGAACATTCACCTTGTACCAGCCACCAAGCTAGGTGCTTCGCATTGTCTTGTCTGGGATAATAGGGATATGATACCACGTTTGGCTTATGTTTTACATACTGTGCTGTGTGACTCTCAAAACAATCAACAGTCTATAGCAAGCTGTGTGTGTGTGTGTGTGTGTGTGTGCGTGTGTGCGCGCGCACACGCGCGCGCATACACATATATATGTATACATTCATGTAAAGGTGGGAGGCTGATAGAATGTCACTTCTAGATCACTTTCCACCATTATTATTACTATTATTATTATTATTATTTGGTTTTTTGAGACAGGGTTTCTCTGTGTAGCTTTGCGCCTTTCCTGGAACTCACTCTGTAGCCCAGGCTGGCCTCGAACTCATAGAGATCCACCTGGCTCTGCCTCCCAAGTGCTGGGATTAAAGGCATGCACCACCACTGCCCGGCTCCACCTTTTTTTTTAAAATAGGGTCTCACTGCACCTAGAGTTCATCAGTTTGACTAGGCTAGCCCATGAGCTCTGGGGATCTGCCTGTTGCCCCTGCCCTGCGCTGCTGGAGTGTTGGGCACACACCCGTGCTTAGCTTTTTATCTGGGTTCCTAGGATCTTAACTCAGGTCCTGATGCTGCGCTGTGCTGCAGCCCTTTCCTGGCCCCCGTCTCCCCGGGGCGAAGGCTTTTACATCAGCTTTATTGAGTCTGTTTAAGCACGGAAAGCCTTAGCCACTTAAAGTAAGCAGTGTGAGTTGGGCTGACATCCGTGTCCTGGGAAACCACTGTCACAGTGAACATACAGAGTCTCCATCAACCCCTCAGCGCATCCTTCCTCTGCCTCTGGCCTCAACTATTGGTGCTTTTTTCCATGATAAAATAATTTCATTTCCTAGACTAAATGAAAGCGTAAGTACATACATCTTATCCCAGTTTATGTAAATAGAAGCATACGCGTGCCTGGCTTTTCTCCTCGTTAGGATTCCAACGTTGTTGATCCAGGTTGCTGCGTGTATTGTTAGTGCTTCATTTTCATTGGTGAGTGATGATCCGTTATATGGATCTACCACAGTGTATTAACCTGTTGATAAACACTGGAATTGTTCCTTATCGCCATTTGAAGACAAGCAGGCTTATGGCTGGAAGAGTAACCTTGCCCAAGGTCATCGCCCAGTAGATGGTAGCTGCAGGATTTTGAGGCAGACTTTTGACCTCAGGGCTCTTATTTTCAGCCTTTGTGAGGAATTCCTCAGATATTCTGGTATCTTCACCATGGACTGTTTAGAGTGACTGATGGGTGCTTAGTCAAGTCCCACCAAGGAAGGAAAGAAAAAGAGACCTGTTTTCAGAGAGTACCTCTGATATTTCCCTTCTTTAAACCTGGAATGTGAAATGGGTGATTTTGATATGGAGGCCTGCAGCACAAACCCCTTTCTCCTGAGAGCACCTTGCCCCGCCCCCAGGAGAGACACCTCCTCCCTAGCATAAATCTGTTTTTCCATCCAGTTCTGCTTGCGTCCTTAATGGAAAATCAGTTCATATGTCACACTTCACACTTGACTTAGTCCATTTCACTGAATGTGAATGTTTAGAATCCATTATGTGCTAAGAATCATATGTTACATATAACTAGTTTCTAGAATTATCTTTGCTCGGAGAATTACTTGGTTGGCTAGTGAAGGCTGCTCCTTTGAACTTAGAATATCCGGTGGGTGGGGAGAGTCTGGGAATGATTCCCGTGAATCATCCATGGCCACGCATTCAGCGATGACATTAGACAGCTCCTTGGACACCTGTAAGGAGCCCTACTGGTCCTTAATAAAGCCCCGTTCAGGTTCTTAGGGGAGCAAGGAGTGTTTTCACCCGGGAAGGGTCTGATCTCACCGGGTAGGGACGGGTCATTGGCGAGCAGTGCCAGGGGGAGAAGAGGAAAGCCCAAAGCAAGGCTCCTTTATTCTGTCTCCTCCTCCCACCACCCTTGGAGGTTGTGTTTATGGAGCAGAGCCAACGGGTTTTCACCCAGTGCCAGCTGGGGCCTGTGTTGCCCCAGGTGCTAGAGATGGTGATGACCAAGGCAGTCACTCCAGGCCTCCAGGAACTTCCGGTCTAGTGAGAAGACACTCTTGCTCCTTGCCTGCCTGTGGGTCATGGAGCAGGTTCAGAAGCCTTATCTCAGCCTTTAATCCCAGCACTCGGGAGGCAGAGCCAGGCAGATCTCTGTGAGTTTGAGGCCAGCCTGGGCTACAGAGCAAGATCAGAACAGGCACCAAAACTACACGGGGAAACCCTGTCTCAAAAAAACAAAACAAACAAAAAAAAAAAACGGGAAAGGAACTTCGGAGATTTCAGAATGGAAACAGTGAGTGACGTTTACAAGGACCTCGGGAATCTGCTGGTGAGCCATAAGACGTGATATGAGACTGTTTGCAAGGTCATGGCTTACTGTAAGCTCAGATGGATGTAGAGGCCAGACAGAATACAAACACACGAAACAACAAAAGGGTAGGCGAGGGAGAGTGTTGGAGCCTGTGATGAACGAAGAGAGTCCAACTTGAAAGATTTCAAATTAGGTTTCAAAGGATGACAGACAGACCAAGGATGTATTTCTAATTGTAAAATGCCCATAGCTCCTGTAAGGCTAAATCCCCAGCATGAAAAAATTAAATACGAAATTAAAAATGACACTTGTAGACATGTGGTGCTGGAGCTTGTACCCAGGGCCACATGTGTGCTAAGCAGTCTGTCACTGAGCTAGGCTACCAGCCCCCAAGAACTAATTCTTTAAAAAAAAAAATTCTGTAAGTGGAGCACATCTGCAAGTTGGATTAGGTCTTTGGAAGCGATTTGCAAATCCTTCACAAAACCCAGGATGGCTTTGCCCTATAGGAACACAGATCCTTGTTGGGAAGCAAAACAGAAGATTTAAAAAAAAAAAAAAAAAAGCTCTACAGGAATTCAGCAGCCATGACAGAGTGAGGGATGTGTGGCAGGACATGGCTACATATTAGTGACTGTGTGTTGAGTTGTGTCTAGGCTGAAAACACCTCAGGAAGAAGGAAGAACTTGGACCAGGTCGTGAAGGGGGAACAGGACCTGATTAACTGGAAGAGAAGAATGGCCTGACCTAAGGAGAGACTCCACGTGGAGACGGCTCGTGTAGCCGGAAGGGATGCTGGGTTGCAGAGCTGAGCCCCAGTTCTTGCCATTCCAACTCCAGACTGCCTTTAGTGACATTTTGGAGATCTTCAGTCATCTTTCTAACCTGCTGCTTCCGCTTGAAGCACTCCCAGCTGACCCTAAACAGAGGGAGGTGGTGATGCTGGAGAACAGCTGGGGAGGGGTGGGCAGCCAGGGCCCCACGTGACCTTTGAGAAGGCAAAACACGTCTTCTCTGTTGAGACGAGCATCCTCCAATGGCAGGACCACCCATTCTTTCTAACTACACTTTTAAAGTTAGTGTAAAACATAATGGCGCTCATTTTGGCATTTTTACGCACACATGTCATACTGTGTTGGATGGGATGGGTCCCAATCTCTCTTGTGCCCTCTCCCTGTGAATTACTGGTCCCCTTCGTCCCATCTAAGGGCCCCTCCCTTCTGCTTTCTTGTCACACATATTCCATTACTCTTTCTTTTCTCCCCTCTCTTTCCACAAGACCTCCCTTTCCCCATTCATTCACACACACGCACACATACACACACACGTGCATATACACATTGTATAAACACTTAAATCTAGGGTCTGTGTAAGAGAATACCTGCAGTATTTAACTGTGTTTCTGGGTCTGGTCTGTCTTATTGCTTGTGATCTTCAGTTGCACCCATTTTCCTCTAAAGGTCGTAATTGAATTTTTCTTCCTGGCTCACATATTCCATTGCGTGTACACCATATTTCTTCTTTCGCCTGCTTATGGACTTCTAGGCGAATAGTACAGCAGGAGACATGGATGTGCAAATATCTCCACGGTACGTTGACTTACTGTCCTTCCAGTATATTCCTGGGAGTGGTCCAGCTGAGTCATGGTAGTTCTGTTTTTAGCTTTTTGGGGAACTTCCACACTGACTTCCACAGTGGCTCCGCCCAGTTTCCGTGCCTTTTCCCCCACAGCCTCAGCATTTGTTGCTATTGGCTTTCTTGATGATGGCCATTCTGATTGGGGTGAGATGGAATCTCAAAGCAGTTCCAGTGGCTAAGGATGCTGAACACTTTTTCCAAATATTTATTTATATTTCTTTTGAGAACTTCCTGTTAGGTCCATTGGCCTGTTTATCAGTTGGATGATATTTGGCGTTTAATGTGTGATATTTTTATGTATGGAAGTGTCGCATTCTAACTCCTTGTCTGATACATAATTGGCAGTGACTTTTCCCCATTCTGTAGGCTCTCAGTGATTATTTCTTTAGCATTGCAAAAAAGTTTTAATTTCATGTAATCCTATTTTTCACTTTGTAGATCATCCATTCTTAAAATCAAGTTTTTGGCTCACCCTAAAACCATTAGATATCTGTCATGGAAGGTGACATGCCATTTGAAAAGGAACGTCGTATCTGGAATAGGACTGAACTCAGCCTCTGACTTTGGACAAGCGGCTCACAGATTCATTGACTCAGCAACCATTTGTACGTCCCTCTGCTGAGTAATGTAGGAGACTGGGCTCTAGGATATGATGGTGACCTAGGTGTTCATTGTCTCTGCCTTCAAGGCAGCTTACCTAGATGGGGGACAGGAATAAAACGCATTATCATACAACTAAATAGGTAGGAACAGCGGATGTGGTGGTGCACGCCTTTAATCGCAGCACTCAGAAGGCAGAGGCAGGCAGATCTCTGAGTTCAAGGCCAGCTTGATCTACAAAGTGAGTTCCAGGACAGCTACACAGAGACATCTTGTCTCAAAAAAAAAAAAAAAATGATGACTCCATCCCCTGAAGGAAGAGTACAGGTGCTGTTAGAGATTAAAACAGACTTGAACTGGGTGATGGAGCGAAAGGACCATCTAAAGAAGTGACTTTCGGGCATCAGCTGATAGAGAAGCAGAAGTTGCCAGGGAAGGGCAGTGGGGGTGGGGAGATAGAGAGACCACAGGCACAAAGGTGTGACACACACACACACACACACACACACACACACACACACACCCTGCAACCTCTCTCAGGGCTGCTTAGTCTCTGTCTGCCATAAACTCCACTCACTAGTAGAAGGCAAGCTCAGGATAGAATGTGAGGCTGTAAAGAAGTGAGCGGTACACACATGGGGAAAAGCAATTCCTTATCTTCAGAAAAGAAGATCCAGAGACACCCCACATACATGGACTTGAGTCTTATTAGCACCCACGTGAAAACCCAGGGTACAGCAGTGTGTGCCTACAATCCCAGCCCTGGGGGCATGGGAGAGGAGGGTACCCTGGGCTCTGCCACCCAGTCTAACCAAACCTGGAAGCTCCAGTTTCAGTGAGAGACCATGTCTCAAAAAATAAGGTGGCGAGCTGTTGGAGAAAACGCCTGATGTCTTTAGCCTCGACATGCAAGCACACACACGAGAGTGCACACACATCCACAAAGCTTCTGGTTCAAACTGTCACTGAATATACAATTGAACATGGACTCAACTTTCAAGTCATTTGTGTCAAACCAAAATGCAAGTTAGGAAAACGTCTATGAGCTCTCCCAGTTGTCGTTTCAAAACGGAAGGTCTCTGAGAACGGGAGCTTAATCAAAGAAGTCACTGTGTTAGAGCCTCGCCTTCCTGCATCCTGCAGGACTGTGTCTGGCGTTGTAACTCCCTCTCACGGCAGCCCCGAGCTGTGGGTGCACCTCGGCCCCGCTGGGGAGAGCTGTCTTTCTCACATCCCGAGGTCCAGTTTTGACAGAAGTGAACTGCCTTGAAACCTCGGAATAATAAATCCTTCTGACCAACCCAAAAGTGTTTAATTCCTAAAGGACAAGCCGAGTCGAGCCACTTCTAGCCAGGGGCGATTGGGGACTTAATTCTTCAAGTGTAGCAATCTGGATGATCTGAGAGCTTTGAGTTGAGGGTAATTGCTCAATTTTCTATCCATGTCAACAGGGAAAGTAGGTAAAAGTGGCTCAACACAGCCACGCATCGAGGCTGGAAGAGATGTGAGGTGCAGGCTGTCAGCGGAATTGGAAACACGCTATCTCTAGAGGGCTATCTCAGCCGACCCCCGACTCCGGCTCCCCAGCCGTCTCCATCTCTAGGCTTTCTCTCTCTCTTTCGGGTGCTGCCTCATTCTCGTTTAACCCTCTACGACATCCTTCATCCCTTCTGCAAACAGCAGTCACGTTGTGCCTAAACGGCTTCCATGGAGAGAAAGTGAAAGCGGAAAGAATTCTTTAAGAACAGATAAAATGGAATCCTGGTGCCTTACCTCCTTTGGTGCTTAATGAGAACATTTTTGTTGTGTTTCTTGCCTTCCTGAAGCTTCATGCCGCTGGTGGCATTTCCTGGGTGCCTCCTAAATCTGGCTCCTTTGTGTTCATAATTTTAGTTAGGCCATAATCATTACCAGTTTAAGTCCGACGTCCCAATTGAGTAGTGCTACGCACGGAAGTCACTCTAACGCCGTTCCTGCCTGTCCTGCCTCGGCGCCCACGCACAGTAACTGCAGCCAGCGCTCAGAGGTCGTGAGCTAGGACAGGCAGCCCTCCCTTTGGTCTGCAGCTAGAGCTTTCCTGCCTGGCCCACGGTCAGGATAAGTCTCTCTCACCTGCCAGTCCCACAGCCGCTCAGACCCAACCAAGTAAACACACAGACTTACATTGCTTACAAACTGTATGGCCGTGGCAGGCTTCTTGCTAACTGTTCTTATATCTTATATTAACCCATTTCTATAAATCTATACCTTGCCACATGGCTCGTGGTGGCTTACCGGCATCTTTACATGCTGCTTGTCCTGGCGGTGGCTGGCCCAGTCTCCCTCCACCTTCCTGTTCGTTTAATTCTCTCTGTTAGCCCCGCCTATACTTCCTGCCTAGCCACTGCCAATCAGTGTTTTATTAGCAACACATTTGCCATACAGAGCATCCCACAGCATTGGTCTGTGCCTTACTTTGTTTACCAGTCACTGGGTAAGAAATCTGAAACAGAAACCAATCTTGTGGAAAAGGGTGTTGGTAGCTAAGCTTGTGTCCACGTTGTCCAGGTGCTAACTGCTTCACCTGTAGAGTTGCTGCCCTGCTTACCATGGTGATAATCACCCTCTCACCGCGGAGGAGGTCAAAGCTCTGCCGAGTTAAATAACTCACAGGTCACATGGCCAGTAAACAATGAGGCATGGGCAAATTAGCAACCAGCTCTCCAGAGGAAGAAAACCAATCACAAAGGGCAGGGTTTGCCAGCTCCGTGGTGCCGTGTTGGCTAGTTTCAAGCTAACGATAGGACATTACCGGCCACAGTTAGGATGGGTGGGCACACCATTATAGTCCCGCTGTAGGCACTGAGCTGTAATAATGGTGAAAGTGCAGCTGAAGTAGCCTGTAGGAAGTGCTGAATTGTGAGTACTGAGTCTCCTTGTTTTCAGTGTTACTTGTAATGGCGTATAACCTCATTAATGTTTGTTTGACAGTGTTTGCTTTCCTGATTGAACAGGATCCGGAATCACCCCAGAGACAAACCACAGCGTGGCTGTGAGGAACTTTCTAGATTAGGTTAATTGAGGTAGGAAGACCCGCCCTATGCTGGACTGAATAGGAAGGAGAAAGCTCGCGGAGCATCAGTATTCATTTCTCTGCTTTCCCGACTGTGGGCACAAAGTGACCGGCCGCCTCGGGCTCCCTCCACCTCGATTTCCCTGCCACTGTGAGCCAAGATAACCCCCGTCCTGAGTTGCTCATTGCCAGGTGTTCTGTCACAGCAGCAAAGAAAGCAGCTGTAAAGTCAGCTCCCCTTACTGTAATAAAACACCTGAGCCAGGAACTCAGGAAGAGAAAAGGCTCGCTTGGGTTCCTAAGCCCCGGTCCCCAGTGATGTGCTTATGCTCGCTGGGTGCTACCTCCTGAAGGTTCCATAGCTTCCCATAGTAACAGTGCCAGCCAGAGAACACGTGCTCATAGCTGGTGAGCCCCTGGGGACACTTGACATTCAAGCCATAACAGACGTGCCACAGTTGCTGTCAGGACGTCTCGCTCTGAAGCACAGTTAGCAGCGACCTTCTCTGGGGGTCCGTCTTTGTTCCTATGAACGGCTTACCCCCGTGTCCCCATCTGAAGGGGCAGAAGGAGAGCAGAAGCATTGCACCTTGTATGCTTGCATGTTTTTGATGACGCAGGTTGTGGGACCTTCCTCCGGGAACATGGGAAGCATTATTGCCACTCGTAGTCTAGCTGGAGGAATGTGTTTCATAGTAGATTACCCAACATTCAGCTGATGAGTGTGAAGGAGAATTCCGTCTCTCTGAAATCATGATAGAAATGATGGTATGTGTTCTTAGCTCCTGGCTTCTTCCTCATGGGTGTGGGAGGTAGAATCTAGATAGGATGAAATTGCTCCTATTTAATTCTCTGAGGCTGTCCAGATGTGGCTGAGAGGTGGTCCAGCCTTCCGGGCCAGATGCAGTTCCTCTTCCATACACTTGTGAAGGGAGTGGGCAGCTGCGGCCTGAGAGCCGATGGGCTCCATAGTGCAGCCAGTTCCACGTGGAGAACAGCGGCCTCTATACAGAGACCCTGCACACATACACTCGAGTGTACGTGACCAGGAGATAGAGGCTTGGTGTCCTAGGATCTTTTGCAAATGATAGGGACTGTGTAAAGAAACAGCCCAATGGTCTCTGCCATGAAGACAGGTGTAGCTACTTAATTGCCTCCAATGCTCAGCAAGTTGTCTTGGATGGCCAGCGACTGCCCACACACACCTCATTCGATGTTTGATTGCTCACATAGAAGCTCAATACCAGGTGTTGCCTGGGTGAAATGGAAAGGGACAGGTATGTTTAAGTGTCTGAGGGTAGACATGGGTTGTCACTTCACCCTTGCTTGGAGAAAGAAGTCTTTGCCTTTGGACACAAATGGAGATTTGTTCCTCTAGGTCCTGAGCGAGCTAAACCTCCTGGTGGCCAAAATCTGGGGAGGAGGTAGTAGGGGACCCCCTAACTCTTGCAAGAGGCGAACTTAGCCAAGTGGTGGATCTTCCTTCCTCTCGTTAGTTTCCCTAGCTTTCTAAAACTTGCCTGCCAGTCACCGACCGTGGGGACTCATCTATACACATCCACAAGAGGACAGTTTGATTCCTGAGTCCATAAGTGTGGTTGACGGACTAGGTTTACCTAAAAGACCCTTTAAGAGAAAGCTCTTGAAAGATGATTACAGAATTGAGACACCATCATTTAAAAGTGCCTGAGGCGGACTCTTTTGAAAATTGCTGCAGCTGAGGGACAGAGAAAGAACCACACAGCCCTTGATTGTTGCGCTGTTCCCTCAGGACCCGTCCTCCCCTCCCCCTCCGTTTCTCATCTGATAAGAGAGAGCAGCAGTAAGACTCCTCATCTATCTTATGAAAATCCGATTCGGAATGGCTGTGATCAAAACCAGCTGGCTGTCACCAGCAGTGGCCTTTCGTGGAGGGAGCTTCTCAGAGGTGTTCCATATGTGGGGTGTCACTGGTGGCATCGATCAAAGGAGCATTTTTTTAATAAATATATATAAGGAGGAACACAAAACCTAAGGATTTGGAATGAAAGCGGTGTGGTTTGTCTTGTTTTTTTTCCCCGGGAACATGAAGAGGATGAAATAGAATTCGATATGCCTGGTTGCTGACACACTTGGAGTGGTGCCTCCGCGATGGCGCTCTCACGGCTGCATTGACTCCGTGTCACTCGTGCTGGGCCTCCGTGAAGAGTTCCTCAGTCTCCACTCCTTCCAGCCACTCATCCCTTCGTTCTGTTTCAAGTTCTTTCTTCCTCCTCGTCCGTCCTTAGCACAGGCCTGCAGATAAAAGATGGAGACAAGCCCCAGGAAGCTCCGAGGAGCCTGCTCCTCGTTTCTTTCAGCTGCCAGTCACCAGTGGGAGGACGGTCCCTGGAGGCCACCCCAACATGTAACTCTCAGGTCTCCTCAGCGTTGAGTCCCTTAAGGCTCCTGGCGTCTGGGAGTCCTCTTGAGCTCACTTGTCTCTCACGAGCCCCGCCCTGGAATCAGTCCCAAGGCTCAGTCCAGGTGGACGGTCCTCTGTGTGGTCATCACCGATCCCTGTAGAGCTTTAGGAAGGCTTGGGGGACGGGGTCGCAGAGGGGGAGTGCTGAGGAAGAAATTCCATCTGAGAGCTCCTTCAGAAGCGTGGTGACACCCCTCCGTGGGTCATAGTGGCGCCAGGCTCCGACACACCACACAGTGCCGTGACTCACATGGCGCTCTCACCAAACCCCTTCTCTGCTGCCCATCTACCAAGAACTCGGCACGGGGAGCACATACTTGCCCATCTCAGGAGCCACGTACTTGCCCGGAGTGACTTTTTTTGACCTTCCTCTTCTCAAAGGTCTGGTCTGCCTCCCTGGCAGCATAGGAGTTTGGTTTAGCAGGAGCACATGGCGCTTGCCTGTGTGGGGCGAAGCAACTGCTTTCTGTCTCCTGCCGCAGGCTTCCTCAGGGAGCTGCCCAGGCGTGGCGCTGTCTCCAGCCACCGTGGCTCCTGCGGTCGGTCCTGTCTTAGGCCTTTGTAGAGTGGCTTTCTGGCCGCCATCACCATCCCTGTGCTCTTCCCTCATCTGCCGATGACAAGGACAGCCTGGACCCTGTGTTAAGGAGTAGAAATCACAAGGGACAAGCCTTCAGACAGCAGGCCTGCCTGGGACCTGGAGAGCTCATCCCCTGATTCAGGGAGTTACAGACCACTCAGGACTCCTCCGAGACCTCTCTCCCTTGTTCCTTCGGGTGTTTGAAGCCTGTTGCCTGCCGCTTTCCCCTTCTTTTTTCCCTTTTAAAAAATTCTCCATTTTTTCACTTAGAAAAAAAATTATTTATACGATTGAGATCCACTAATTAAAGCCATTTTCTGGTATTTGGTTACTGGAGCGTTTGATGTCTCTCTGACAAGACCATGAAATGCACGGGGTATCCACAGGGACAGAATTTGCTGAACACGGCTCTTTGTAAATGAGGGGACATAGTGTCGCAGCAGCTCATGAATATGAAACGCCCATGATGCCACCTCAGTGGACTTGGGAACACAGATGAATCCTGTCATGTGCTAAATGAGACCAATTTCTTTCACTTAACTTCATCTTCAATCAGACCTTCTTCCGTTTGCCTGCTTAAAATTCCCCATACGTGATGCAGAAGGTAACAGCATTCAGTAAAACAAAGTTTTCAGCTACAGAGAAACGGCACAATGATCCCTGCCTTTGGGTCACCACCTCCGAAGAACATGGCCATTGTTTTCTCTCACAAGTACTGACTTCTGGCCCTCATCAGTTTGTATGGACTGCTCTTACAGGGGCACCCCAATGCAGTGTGCCCGGATCTCTTTCATGTGGATTGACTGTTGAACTTGGCTATGAACAGTGGACATGAGTCCTAACAGCTCATGAATGCCCCGCAGTGTCCAGGTCACAGGGTGGAGAGAAGTTTGTGAAGAGATGTGTATTCCAAGCAGTTAGCCGATGAAGAGGTAGGGACAGATGCTGTCATAAACACCCGAGGGGACCTGGGAAGGTAAAGATGTCAAGGAGAGAGAGTGCTGAGCTGTAGAAGAGACGTTATGTTGTTCTGCGAAGCCTGTCTGGACATACACAGAAATCTCCCACCAAGAAAATCAGCGGAGGGCTGGGATGAAACTCAGCGAGGGAGCATTTGCCCTGAGTGTGCAAGGATCAGGTTTGATCCCCAGTGCTGCTAAAGAAAAACCAGGCCAATAAAAAACAACTGAGTGAAGGGCTCTCAGCCCAAGACATCTTCTCCTGGGCAGGACCCGGAGACCACACGGGGGCCTGCTTGGTTTCCTCTAGGCGAAAAGCCTATGACTATTCAAGCTGTCCTCAGGGCAAGCAGAGTCCACCTAAAACATCGCTCTCTGCCGGCATCATGGCTAGGACGCATACTCTCAGCACCTTGGGGGCTGAAGCAAGAAGATTGCTGTGAATTTGAGGCTAGCTTGTGCTACAGGGAGACCTGTCTCAGAAGGCCAAAGTTGAAGGTGATCGTAGTCCGTCCTGGTGCAAACAGCTGGCTGGGGACAGAAGCTGCCACATGGTGTGTTATAGACATCTGGAGCCACCTCATCTGAAGCAGCAGTTTAGCTTTTTTTTTTTTTTAAAGAATTTATTTATTTTTACTTTATGTGCATTGGTGTTTTGTCTGCATGTATGTCTGTGTGAGGGTGTCAGATCCCCTAGAACCAGAGTTACAGACAGTTGTGAGCTGCCGTGTGGGTGCTGGGAATTGAACCCTGGTCCTCTGGAAGAGCAGTCAGTGCTCTTAACCACTTAAGCCATCTCTCCAGCCCCCAGCAGTTTAACTTTTCATTGTCAGGCCAGGGAATAGAACGGGATCCCTCAGGAACAGGCATTGAGTGTCTGGGTGTGGTGGAAAACTATCCATGGTGGAAAACGTTTGCGGGTAAAGGGCGACTTCTCACGTCTTTCAAACCAGTTGTGATTGATGTACTTGTATGATGTACATTTATTAATTAATTATGTTTATATTTATACAGGCACTATTTATCTGTGTTGTTATGTTGTTAGGCTCAGTCCTAGGGCTTGGTAGTACCTACTGGGCAGAGACTCTTCCAACCAAAGTACATCTGTAGCCCCACACTTACTTCGGTGATCTTAGCTGATTGGCTGGATCTGGGAGGTAGCATCAGTGGGCTTTGGTACTGCTTTTTTTTTTTTTTTTTTTTTTTTGGTGCTCTTCCTTTGTGAAGCAGATTCTCAGAGCTGCTGTTATACATTTCCCCCCAAGCCTCTGTGAGGTGCTTCCAGAATATGGAGATGGGTGAACAACAGCATGGCCCCAGCCTCAAGATGGAGCCAGGCAGACATAATGGCCCAAATGAACAACTCTTCTTTTGCCCCTTTGTTCCTGACTCGTGCATTGTTTCCCAGCAGGCCTTGCAGCCTACACGCGAGGCGAAGCCTTTGCTGTGCTATTTTGAAACCCAGGAAGTGTCCAGGGGTTGGTCACTCTTGGTAGGCCTGAAGAACAGGTCCTCCTGGGGCAGCTCCAGCCTCAGTGGAACTCACACTGTGGTTGGAAGAATGTAGAGGAGATTGACTCGGCCCTTCCATCTGCTGGACTTCACGTTGGAGGGCGTCTGTCGATTCAGTTCTCCTCAGCCCTCCTTGTCTTTGACCTCAGTTTACCACGGGGGCCGGGGCAGGGGGCACAGGGTAAATCCACTTACTCCGCTGCCTGCAGACCACTGTGAGGTCTGTCTGAGGTCACGAATGAATTATGCAAGGACAAAATCTGAAGCTTTTAATTCTGCCTGTGGGATTCGGAGTTGATCAGAGAGGAGGGGTTGTGCGGCTCTCCTATTCCCCTGGTGTGTCGCTTGCTGTGTGCAGAGCCTCCTTTCCAGTTTGGCCGTGTTTATTCTACCCGGGTTTCCATGGTGTGCACACAGATGACCCGCTGTGCGTGACCTTCCTCTCCTGGTACCGTGTGCGCTCTCCTGCCTAGCCCATGCCAGTCTCTTTCAGGCCACACACTCCAGCCACCCAAACCGACTTCCAGGGTCGCAAGGTGTATCTCCCCTCCAAGTGCCCTTTGCATTGTCCCTGCCAGGTTTTTTTGTTTTTGTTTTTGTTTTTTAAGATTTATTTATTTATTGTATATACCGCGTTCTGCCTGCATGTATGCCTGTGCACCAGAAGAGGGCACCAGATCTCATTACAGATGGTTGTGAGCCACCATGTGGTTGCTGGGAATTGAACTCAGGACCTCTGGAAGAGCAGCCAGTGCTCTTAACCTCTGAGCCATCTCTCCAGCCACCGCCCCCCCACCAGGTTTGACCTTGCTTCTTTTCTGGTTCTCAGCTGCTCTATCCCTAACTCCAACAGACTCTCCTTAAATCCTCACCCTACGCCCCATATTCTAAACCAGGTCCTCCCTGGACTGGGTCACATGCATCATGGTGCACTCGCGTAGTAGAATACTAGATGGCTGTTTGAAAGGACATGACACACCTGTACGTCCAGAAGGACAGAACTTACAGCACTTTAAAAGGACAGGTGTGCTGTGGAATGCTCTATGTCTCCTTAAATCCTTAGGAAAGTTAAATGATTACCTCTGAAGAAAGAACTCAGGCTTACAGAAGGAAGCTAAACCTTCCATGCTAAACTTCACTATGGCATTCAAATTCGTTGCACCTATAATGTGACTTTTACTTTTAGAAAAAAAATAACGATTAGGTCTCCCTATTGTTTTCTCATAGAACGAAGTCAATTTCCTTTCTAGTGTGTGTTCTTGTTTGTAGGCAGGATATTTGTTTTTGTTTACTATGCTTGGCCAGCTGGTCTTGATGAAGACTAGGGCCCTGCCTGCCTTGTGTGCTGCCGCTCTTGGCTTTGCCTGGCAGGACACCTTGCAATGGTGGGTGCTCAGATCAGCGAGTTGATGAATGGGTGGGTGGGTGGATAGATGGGTGACCAGACAACAAGAGGACACTATTTCCCACAGTTTGACTGAACAGGCGCCGTGTGGGGCAGAGAAGTGGCTTGCACAGCTTGCTGGGATAGCTAACATAGGCAGGGCGAGGCGAGACGCCTTCGGACCCTGGCCTGGGGCTGTGCAGCAGATGCTGGGGCCAGAGAGACTCCATTTGTGTTCCAAGCAAGGAGGTGCGGGATGAGTCCAGGGCACTGCCTTAAACAAAGATCTCCCCTCCCCTCCCCCTTCTCCCAGCTGTTGAAGGCACCTGGCCCCTTCCCCATGTTAGCGACATGGTGGGGCGGTGTCTCCAGGTTCCCTGGTACAGGAACACTTTTGCCATTCTGGGGGCTGTAGTAAGTCAGGCACTTGAGTGGGGACTGAACTTACTTAGATCTGGGAACCCAGGGAAGCCATCCTGCTGTTGGAAATCTCTTGACCTTCCTCTGTAAAAGGGGTGTCTTTGGAGGTAAGATGCTTACATTAGAAAGTGAGTTTCCTGGTTTGAGAGCTCCTCGGAGGAGTCAGAAGCCTGGTTCTGTCGCTTGTTAAGGACTTCATCTCACACAGGCCACTTAATCCTACTTCGCCTCTGCTCTCTCCTAAAAACCTGCCGGACCGTTAAGGAGGAGTGTAGGGCCGCAGCCTGTCCCCATGCTCCATGCCGTAAGAGTTCCCAGTGAAGTAACAGTCCTGTGGGCCTGGCCCTTCACTTTATAGATGAAGAAACTGAGGCAGAGGGGGCATCTGCTACCCAGTTAGTGTGCAGTGGAGCCTGGATTCAGGACTTGTGCTCCTGACTGGAGAGGAATTCTGCACACCTGCTTGGCTCACCTCACGCCACTGTCCTTGGTTTTCAAGAAACTGGGAGAGAAAAGGACAAAGTAGATGGAATTACTGGTTTTTAGAAGCAGTGGTAGATTGGCTGGGGATATAGGTCAGTGGGAGAGGACTTTCCAGACACACAAGCCCTGGGGTATGGCCTCAGTCCTGCAAAAAAGGATGAAATAGTGCTAACTTCTCAACAGAACCAAACTGACTCCTCTCTTTCCCTGTCCTCATCTCTATTAGAACGTGTGTTCTGAAAGTGTCAAATTACAGCCCTTGTGTGCCAGTCGTGTGTGTGTGTGTGTGTGTGTGTGTGTGTGTGTGTATGTGAGGATGTGCACGTGTATGTGAGGGTGTGTAGGTGAGGGTGTGTGTGTGCATGGGAGGGTGTGCACATGTATATAAGGGTATATATATGCATGTGAGGGTATGTATGTGAGGGTGTGCATGCAAGGGTGTGTGTATGTGAGGGTGTGTGCATGTGCATGTGAGGGTGTGCACATGTATGTGAGGGTGTGCATGTGAGGGTATGCATGTGAGGGTATGCACGTGTATGTGAGGGTGTGCACGTGTATGTGAGGCTGTGCACGTGTATGTGAGGGTGTGTGTGCATCCTCCTTTAGCACTGTCCATGTTTTTGAGACAAGGTCTCTCACTGAACCTGGAGCTCACCGATTGGCTAAACTAGGTGGCCAGTGAGCTCCAAGGATCTGCCTGTCTCCACCTCCAGCACTCGGGTTACAGGTCACGTTGCCACACCCCCCTTTCTCCTGAGTGCTGGGGATCTGAACTCAGGACCTGATGCTTGTACAGCAGGCACTTCATCCGCTGAGCGGTCTCTCCAGCCCTGAAGAAGCAGGTTTCTAAAGTGTGTATTCTTCCTTCCTCTCCCTCTCTCTCCCCCTCTCCTCTCCCCCCTCCTTCTCTCCCTCTTGCTTTGTTCATGGTGTGTGTGATGGAGGGGTCAGGTTGGGGGAAGGGAAGGAAGCAAACACTGACTCCCCAGAACATCCTCTAACACATAAGCTAGCCCTTGTCTGTATCCAAAACTCTACAATTTTGAAGTTCTTTGAAGTTTGCCCAAAACCTGCTCCATGGCCACCTGTTCCACTGGGAGCGGGGAATTGGATGGCCGGCCTCCGCTGCGATAGCTCAAGCTGTCACTGCACCGGAATGTTCCAGCTTGTCTTGGCCTGGCTGTCATCGCTGGCTCTGTCTCACTCAGGCGGTTCACCGGGTTCTACTGGGCACCGGGCTTCCAATTAGAGAGAAGTCCCACTGTGTGGCCAGCCTCACCAGTGCCGCTCCGAGCGGCCTTTTGCCAAGGCCTGTGCTGACCTCTGACCCGTCACAGATGGGCAGGCCCCACACTCCCTAGTGCACATTTGGAGGAGGGAAGTGGGGGCCCAACAGGAAAGCCCACGGGGAGCAACAGTGAACACTGAGCCAGAAGCACAATTCCTCAGAGTTGGAGGATGCTGGGCTGAGTTGACAGGGTCCAAATGCTGAAGTTGTGGAGGGAAAGGGGACTTGGGGAAGACCCCGTCCTGAGCCCCGACTCAGCATGGGCCATTTTCTCAGCAACTCCTGAATATTCATCTCAGGCTGGACTCCACAGCCAAGGAGAGCCAACAGCGAGCTGCTGACTGGCTCGCTCCAAAACTGTCACTCTATGGATGGCACAGGGCACAGCCAGCTTCTCTGTCCCTCTGCCGGACCCGGGCAGCCCGAGAGCCAGGCAGCCCCACCCCCAAGCTGTGCTGATTGTGGGAGAGTGAAAAAGAAAGCTAAATTCCTATTCGTATTAGAAGTTAGGGAATCTTAGGGAGTTCTGGGTCTTATGTTTTTAACAGGGCAGGGAGATAGAATCCAAGCTCAGAAGGGCCCCCTTTTAGATACAGGGCTTGCGGAATGTGTCTCATTATTTAGGGGCTGGCGTATGTGTCTCTTGTTTAATTCCTGTTGGCAATGTCTCTTTATTTTCAGCCCTCTTCACAATGGCCCTTCTCTGCCTGTCTCTTTCTCTGTTTTATTTTCTGCGTCCCCTGTCTCCTTCGCTCACTCCTCTTCTGAGTACGGCGAGTCTGTGAGTCTGCAGTTGGAAGTAGTAATAAAGACGTTTGTGTACTCTGGCTTAGCTTGACGAGAGCAGTCACAGCATCTAAATAATGAATAGGCTGCAAGTGGCAGGAGTCTTTCCAGCTGTTCATGGAATGACTTTTATGCCTCTTTTGGAAATAAAATTGCATCTAGCCCATGGAAGCCCTGGCTTCCCCTCTGGGATGTTTTTGTTTGTTGTTTATCTGCAGTCGGTTTAGGGTCCCAGGACCACCTCACCCCATGTGGCCTTTCTTCTTGCCCCACCATTTTTTTTTTCTTTGCCTTGATTGATTAAAACAAACCCCCTAACAAGCCAGTGGTAGTCATTTGGAGGAAATGTGTCTTCATCTCTGTGGATACTCTTTGGCAACTTAAGCAGGTTGCCTTAATGAAGTGACGGGCCCGTCTCCTGGCCCTCCTGTTTGTGTGACATTGTTGGACTGCTGGGTGGAGTGGTCTCCTGTCTCCACACGTGTGTCATATGTCCGGAGAGAGCAGAGAGGGAACTCCCAAAGATAGCGGGAGAAAGCGGGACCACGAAGCTAGTGTCACAGCAGGTCTGGGAGATGCCAACCCTGCTCTCTGACAGAGTCAGGAGCCAGGTTCTGTGACTAGAGGTAAGCAGCTGGGAGCCTGACCGGGACAGCTGCTCCCTGGAGCTAGTGTACCTGTGGATCTCCTTCATGAATGGGGGGCACCCGTCTGCTTGTGACACTACACATTGTCTGTTTTGTCTCCGACTGTGCCCAGCCCATCGGCCCCAGCCTCGTCTGCCCTCATAGGCTTCTCCAAGGGCTGAGAGTTTCTTCTCACTCCTTATGTTTCTCCATGGAGAGCCACCTCAAAACCCCTCCGCCCAGACTCCATCAGAGTCCCTGAAGCAGACTCAAGGTGAACCACAGGAGGCAGAGCCCATCAGGAGGGTCTCCTTCCGGCATCCTGGGATAAGGCCTGTGGCTCAGAAATGGAGGCAGCTCCATGTTTGACTCTGTCTGGGCGTCTGGGAAACCACAGCCTACAGTGGCAGGGCCGGCATGTTGAAGCTGACTGAGCGGTCAGTGGGGAAGTAGACAGGAGCCCTGTTGATGCTGCGGACAGTGACATCTCCACCTCTCCTCGCAGACATTCCCGTGATCCCGGACCTGGAGGAGGTGCAGGAAGAAGACTTCGTGCTGCAGGTGGCATCCCCTCCGAGGTGGGTGAAGCTAGGAGTGGAGCTGGTCATTGACGCGCTGCAAATGTCACCTGCAGTGGGCCTTGCTGGTCTTCCTGGCAAGGGTTCCATTCTATTCCTCACCCTCTACTAGGACGTTTTGTCTGCACACGAGGTTCCAGAGATGGTAACTCCAGGGCTCTCCTGGAACCCGTACTGCCTGTGACTCTTTCACCCCCCTCCCTTCAGCATCCAGGTAAACCGAGTGATGACCTACCGTGACCTGGACAATGACCTCATGAAGTACTCAGCCTTCCAGACTTTGGTGAGTGGACCCACGTCTGCCTAGAGGGGCCAGCTCCGGGGGACCTCCATGGGGAAAGTTCTCAGTTCCTCCAGAACTGTACACACTTCCTCCACATCTCAAGGTTGCCTAGAAATGCCGGAGGTGACGTCCTTGGCCATCTCAAAACATACCTGGACCCTCAGTGGGCCATAGATTCCTGTCCCAGGCTCCCAGCTGCTCTCTGGCTACACTCTTGGCACATGATGGGCACCTGATGGCCGCCCTGTTGCTATCAACCGTTGTGGACATTCTCTGTCCTCTTGGTGTTGACCAGTGTGGAGGACACCACAGCCTCCCCTCCTTTCCCAGTGGCCACACCATTCACTTGGGGTTTTGTGCTTTGAGCAAGGTTTTTCTGGGGTCTCAGTTTGGGGATTTCCATCAAACACAAGCTTCTCTCCTTAGTTGTAAAAGTGATGCTGAGGCCCTCGAGGGTCCAGCCTGACGTTTTGTGCATCCACAGGATGGGGAAATTGATCTGAAGCTCCTCACCAAAGTGCTGGCGCCAGAACATGAAGTACGAGAGGTACAGTACTCACCCCTGCCTGGCACCTCGATGCTCCTCCAGCCGGAGAGCCCCCCAGCTTAGCCTGGGCCTTCCTGGGCCTGGATAGGGTGGGAAGCTGGCCATGGATTGGAGGGAAGGCTTTTCTTTCTCTTACCTAGCAATCTTTATCTTGGCAGGATGACGTCGGCTGGGACTGGGACCATCTGTACACTGAGGTGTCATCAGAGCTCGTCACAGAGTGGGACCTGCTGCAGGCAGAGAAGGAGGACCCTGTGGGACCGTTCAGATACACCTGACCCAGGAACATCACCGTGCATTTGAACAAATGCAAGAAGCTGAAAACCAAGGGAGCTTGCAAGCAGCTTAGGATTTTATACTGACTATTTTGTAATAAAATATTTCAGTAGGCCACATTGGATCATTCCAGTTCAATAAATGGCTTTATCCCGTGAGCATTTCGTCCATTCTCTCCAGCACCTTCTTAGACTCATGAGTGATGAAAGGCAACATTTTCTTTTCTTTTTCTCTTGTTGTTGTTGTTTTTGTTGTTGCTATTTGCCCAGATGCCCCTTGAGCTTCTGATCCTCCAACCTCAGTCTCCTGAGTGCTGGAATTACAGGCATGAGGCAGGAAGGTGACTTGTAAACAATCAGATAAGGGCTCTAAACCCTCCATATAGTTGAAGAGCATGAGGGCAAGTTTAAGAGGGAAGGAGGGAGGGAGGGAGGGAGGGAAGATGGCCGTTCCTAGCAGCAGTTGCCACTTCTCCGGAGGCCTCAGCAGCTGCCTGGAGTATGGCCCCTGGAGACTGCTTACCTGAGTCCTGGAGGAGTGGCCCTTTGGGGCCATCAGGTGCACTAGTGTGCTCCAGCTTCCCTGTGCCCTCCCAGAACAGCAAGCAGTAGGTGTGAGGGGGTCAGGACACGGTAATGAGAGGATTTGGGCAGGATGAGTGGCTGTTCAGACAACACTCGCCTTTCTTCCGTCTATCTGAGGAGCCTCAGAGCCTCCTAGCTGGTTCCAATTGGGGGGCTCCATCCTAGCATCCCTGAGAAACCCACAGAAGCACTCTCTTCAGAACCGGGCCCCTTGCTGCTCACCCCTGCTTTCAAGAGCTTCTCTGACTTTCCAGGCACACCACTGCTGGTTTGCCCTGGTCCCCAACCTCACTACCTGTCCCAGAATATGCTGAGATGGGCACAAAGCCCCACCCACCTCCTGACAGCCTCCTGTTTTTGTTTTTCTCTTTTCCCCCCAAGATATCATGTGGGGGACGGGGTGGGGGGGTCGGGTGTTGGGGGTGAGGGTGGGGAGGTGTTCTCTGCTGCCTGTGCTGGCCATGCAGGCCCGGGAAGGCTGCTGTAGCCAGCTAGCAAAGGCGGCCCATTCTCTGGCCACAGAGTGAGCCTTCCTGCTTGGAAAGCTCTTCATTAAAATTCAGAAAAACAAAGAGGCTCGACACATCAAAAACCCACTGGGGGGTTATTTTTGTGTGACTACAGTGCCCTTCCCTGGTGAGCTCCTGGGCTCCAGATCTGCAGAGCGGATGCTTGTCTGTTAATTATAAACTCAGGGACTTAGTGGCTTTGGGGTCCTGTTGCCTCCTGTTTCAGTCACACCAGACAGGCCTTCTTTGGAATAATTCCCATGGCCACTGAGAAGTTTTCATCCGGGCTGGCTTTTCTTGAGCCTACATCCTTCTGAAAACCCAGAGGACAAAGGCTGCATTCTAGTCCCGTAATTACTGGCAAACTCCATAGCGGCCTCCAGGCTCTTAACAACCTTGGAGGTCTTCAGCTGGCCCGAGCTAATGGCTAGGGCTTGGCTCCTTTCTTCTCCCTACAACCGCAGCAGATTCCAACCCACACTGAGTGCTCAAGTATGCTAGCCACGGAGCTCTCAGCACGTGCAGTTCCCCGGCCTTCCATCCCACGGCTGTCCCGCAGCGGGGGACACAGTGAACTACGCTTCACCCATGTGACAGATGCTGAGGCTGCGGCTCAGAGACAGGAAGAGACGGTCCGGGCTCGTCCAGTGTTGAGTGACAGTACTGGCCTTCAAAAGCTTATTCCACCAACCACATGACACCTGGGTTTTTCTCCCTCCTATGTTCCTTCAGCTTGCAAAAGTAGTCTAATAGAATGGATGGGCAGCATCCAACATGTTCTAGAACTTCCTGCCACTGTCCCTAGCCCCAGAGCAGGCATCTCTTCTCATTCTGAAGTGCCTGCAGGCTTGCAGCATGGGACCTTCAATGCGCCTGAGCACATGAGGCCCAGACATACACATGGGCATTTAAAATGGGGTGGCCCATCTAGGGATGTGGCTCAGTTAGTGGTGTTGGCCTAGCATGCACAAAGCCCTGGGTTCAATCCCCGTGCCACATAAACTAGGTGTGGTGGCATCCACCTGTAATCTTCCTGTTGGGGAGATGGAGACGGGATGATCAGAAGTTCAAGGTCACTGTCAGCTTCGTAGCAAGTTTAGCATACATGAGACCCTGTCTCTAAAATAAAATAGAAATGTGTGAGCAGGAGAGGCTTCCTATTTGCTGTAACATTTGCTCAAAGATCCGAAAAGAGTAAGACTGTTGGTCCAGCGGATAGGACCCTCCCAGAGCCAGGAGGCTGGGATGGGCCAGGCCTGGCTGACCGGTATTAGAGGTCAGGGTATGGAGGTCAAGCAGATGAGGAGAGATAGGATGCTCTGCCTCCGTGTGCCCAAGGTCTCTGGATGTCACAGGCATTCTCAACCTCTTCTGGCCTTCTAGCATCATAGGAAAAAAATTTCTTTTTTTTTTTTTAATTCCTATTCATGTCTCAGCCTGGAGAGGCTGAGATATTCATGGGGAATGGGAAAGATGGGCTCTGTCACGTACCAGAGGTCGGGAGGTGGCTGCCTGATCCTAGGCCGTCCAGGTGTGCCCAGTGTGCTGGGCAGACAGAATGTATCAAGAGGTTTGCATGGCACAACACTCCCTGGAATTTGCAGCTCTTGATGAAGAGCCCCAGTGAGAAATGTATGGGCAAGTCTGCTCCTGGAACGGGAGGCCTCTGTGTCTCTGGAAGCTGGCTTGTCTTGACTGATCCCCAGGAATCTCCTCCTCCAGAGTCTCAAGCCCATGCTCCAGAGACAAACTAAAATATGCTACTGATGGCAATGCGGGCTTTATAGGTGAAGAAGACCTCTGCCCAGTGGGTAGTGGGACCTGTGGGCACACTGGACTGAAGACGTCTGCGCAAGTTTGTTATCGAAAGTGTTCGATTCGGTGATTTTAGTAAGTTTGGGGAGCTGGGTACGTCCCTGTAGTGCCCTGTTCCCTGCTGTTCCCTGGCTGCCCTGATCCCTGTGTCCTTACAGTTAGAATTGCTCCCGTCCCCAGCCCTAGACAACCGCTCATCTGCTGTGACTCCTTAAGTTTGCAGTTTCTAGAAGTTTCCGATACGATACGTGTGATCAGAATATGTACGTTTTTTTAATCTGGTGGCTTCCATGGAGAAACATTTGCCTAATCTCTCTAGTGGCACGGTATTTTTCTCCACTTTCTTTGGTTTTTTTTCATTGATCATTGGTGGATATTTGGGAGGCTTCCAGTTAGAGACTGAACTCTGCATACAAGGCTTTATGTGGACAAAGGTCATCAGTTTTCTTAGGCGGATCCCTGGGAGAGGGGTTGCTGGATCATACACGATCACGTGACACACAAACTGTCAAACTTCCCCAGAGCATCGGTTTGTTGTTGTTTTTCCAGTGCTGGAGGGCATCAGTCTTCAATTCTTGGTGTTTTTATGTCTCCTCGAGTCTTTCAAAGGCGGCTGTTGGCATCTTCGGGAGGCATTCTCCTTCCTTCTCTCTTTCCCCTCTCTCTCTCAACTCATCTCTGTTTGCCGGAACATGTTTCCACTAGCCTGGGAGTGCTTTAGGCATGAGACGGGGAGATGTTCGCATTTCTGTCAAGCTCCATGTGCCTTCCAGGAGCACAGAGCCAAAGGAGGCATGGCCCAGACCTTGAGATGCTAATGAATTAGCAGAGAAAGAAGCAGGAGCAAAAATCCCAAAGCAAAACCCCTGGGCTCTGCTCCAGAGCGCGGAGGAGAGACCGAGGAACTCCGTGAAATAAGAGGCACACTGGTTTGCTTGAGCAGAGGTCAGTAAGTCCCAGCCCGTCCAGCCAGCCCACTCCTTATTCTGTAGTTTTGCCCGAGCACAGCTGTTTTCATATGTTTACACGTGTTCCGTGACTGCTTTGGGGCTAAGTGAGCAGAACTTAGTTGCAACATAGATCATCCAACCTATTAAGCTTGAAGTAGATACTATTTAGTCCTTTCCAGGAAGAGGCTGCCAACCCTTCCTTAGAGGGAGAACTTCAAACGCACTCTCAAAATTTAGCTGTTTGTATCCCGAGAATCACGGCAGCAGGCATGATGTGAGTTAGACGTAAGGAAAGACAGCAGAATGGAGATAGTCTGGCCCCTCAAAGAGAAAGAGAGAGAGATTCCCTAGGAAAAAGAATTAATGCATCCATTTCAGGAAAATTGGGACATAATCGATCTGGGGACAAGAAGCTGGGGGTGGGGGATTCTGGGCCCTTTGCAGCCCTCTGACGCTATTAGTCTCTAGGAAGCAAATGCCTTCAGTGAGCCCAGGAGAGGCAGGGGTGGGTGGATGGGGGGGGGCGCCCAGTGGACACAGTGTGAGGACCGAGGAGGAGGGGAAACCCGAATTTTCTTTTGGCACTGGGAGAGGCAGAAAGCAAAGGTGACTGGAGCAGACAGAGAAAGAGGCCGGTCCTCTGCGGCTGGGCTGGAGCGAATTAATTCACAGCATATGTTCCCAGCATCTGTCACAGGGACCTGGACTGGAAGGGTTAGCAAGGGAGGACCATGCCAGGGTTGAGCATTAGCCCAGAATTCCCAGGCTGCTGGGGCGATTGGCTTCCACAGAACGAGGGCCAGCCAGCCCGCCCAGGCACATCTGCCACAGCTGCAACCCACGAGCCTGCCTTGGGGAAAGGAGACAGGCTCTGCTACAGGCTTTCCGCAAGCAAACACCTGGCCGAGGCGGGGCTTGGAGACTTGGGAGCCCCCGCGTAAAGTCTTCTATTGCGGTCAGCCCTCCCCAGCAACCACAGGTCTGACGGGAGGTGGAGCGCAAGCAACAGTGAGGATGGTTGGGAAGCCCGACCCTAGGTAGAGTGGCACAGTAGTATTGGAGCTTCCCTTCAAGTGCAGTCCTGGGGCCCCTGCATGCCATTTGGGCTGCTTGGTGCTAACTGTCCCTGGGGAGATGACAGCCAACTTGGAGGAAGCAAGGCAGGAGGGCAGGATAGTTAAGTATGTAGATCATGCCAGCTCTCTGCCCTGCTAGATCAGAGTGGGATGACCTGGGCATGTTCCCGTACCTCAACTTCTGTCTACACGGGGAGGTTGAAAACACTTCATAAGTCATGGGGCATTAGGTACAAATGGGGCCTGGGTGGGCATTTACCCCGAGGTCACAAACTGGAGGTCCACAGGCTGACTTGGGCACACAGGACATGTTTATAGGATATGCATGCTTTTTAAAAAAAAAAATTTCAGTTACTTATCAGCATTTAGAGCTGGAAGGAAAGGCTCCTGCTGGACCCTAGCTCGGTCTCCAGCTTCTCTCGGATTGGGAGCCAAGCGCAGGAAGATGTATCTGCTCTGGGGCTGCAGGCAGGCCCTGTGGCGGTAATAACTGGAACAGTGAGGCATAGCTTCTTGGAGTATTGACAACTCAGAAGCCCCTCGGTCCAGCCCATGTCCACTGCCCGCCTGGGCACTGCCCAAGCCTCTTTTGCCTTGATGAGTGTTCCCAGAGAACACTGCCCCATAGTTACACTCCTAGCCTGGAACTTGCACCTCATCTCCCACCCCTTGTCACAGTCGGGTCCTGGCCTGATACAGGAAGAGATCATGGAAGCTCTGGAGGATCTCGCCCACTTGCTGGGTTGTCCTCCTCTGGCCAGGAACTGACTCCTGTGTCCACTGAAGCTCTAACAAGAGTTTAGTGGTGCCCCAGGGATGGGGGGGGGGTTGCATAAAAAATAACTGGACCCGCGCCTCACCCCCCCCCCCCCCCCCCCCCCAAGCCACCGCCAGTGCTGTTTACTAAACTTTGCCCTCAAGCCAAGAGTCTCTGCTGCTCGGGAAGTCTCTGGCCTACATGAGAAAGTAGAGAACATGCCCACCCACCCCTGAGCTCAAGACAGGGCATAGCCTTTCTCCAAGGAGGACCATGTGCAAGGAACACGGTTAGTGTGGCCTCTGCCAGCACAGCTTTTAGGGTCTGCCTCAGCATCCGGGGTGCTCGGCTGATGACTGGGCACAGCAACAATACAAGGCTGGCTGCTCCCCTCCAGCACGGGACTCTTACCATCTTCGGGGCAGAGCGCCCCACTGAGCATCCCAGGCCCTTCTCAAAGCTAGACTACCTTTGAAGGCTTGTTTCCCTCCTTCCGGCCCCTCACCCAGCTCTAATGATGGTGGCCACCCAAAGCCTCCCCTGTCCCTCCTGCCTCGTCTGCCCTTTATTGCTCACAGCTGTGAGCCACAATAAATCTTTTCTATTTCCAACTCTGCTTGAAGGAGGAAGAGGTGGGCTCTAGCAGGACCACGACCCCCAGAACAGGCAGGCATGGGAGGTGTGAGCAGCGGCCTCTTCTCCAAAGCCTTGTATGAACCCAGTGGCTTGGCTGCTTATGGGCGGGATTGCGGGTGGCGAGGCAGAGACACTGTAGATCCTCGCTGAGGATTGTGGGTACCAAAACGGAATCCAGTGTCACTGAAGAGGCTCAAAAGGAGGCATTTAGCAAAGGAGCTTGGTCTCCCAGCAGGAGAAGGAAACAGTTTGACCCTCTGCTGAGGTAGGGTACAGTGTCTGTTGGCAACTATCTGGGCATGGAAAGGGGATGTCAAGATACACTAGTCCTGTCCGGAGGCATGGATTCACCTCCAGTGACTGGCCCTGGACCAGGGTATTACCTCTGGGAGTGGGGGAAGGGATAAAGACTAGACAACTGTACCCCTCAGGCCTTGCCATGGCAGGAAGTAACAAGGCTCCGTAGGCAGAACAGAGTGGCATGTATTCTGCCGGCCAATGAAGCTTCTGAGGGCGGCTGACGGACCGGCCTCACTCTAGCAGGATCTTGGGGGATGGCTCTCACAGCCTTAAGGATGAAGGCTGAGGAGCAAATGTGGAGTGAAAATAGTCCTCACTGAGCGCAAGCGAGGCTGTGTAGGGAGAGGAAATGTGCTTAGCAAGAAACCAAGCCAAGACTACAGATCACGCGGCTCCTCAAATCTAAGGGGTGCAAGCAGGTTGACCAGAGGAACAGTGAGAAATCTGGGGCAGAGGAAATATCCCCTGTCTTGGTTGTGATGGTGTCCATCTGTCGTTTGTAAATAAGGTACGTTTTATGCTCTCTAAATTACTCCCCGGGGCCCCAGACTTAGGTCTCTCCCACAAGCTCTCTTAGAAGATTTCCTGGGGTCTCACCCAGGCTTTCCTGGACCTGAGCTCCGAGTCAGGAGGCAAAGGGGCCCTGTGGTGCCACCTCCTCTGCTGACTCCAAGACCAAGGTACTGCCAGACTCCAGACAGCTTGACACTGGTACCTTGGGTATAATTTGCCGCTGTGCGGTTTGGAAAGGAAAATGCAGCGATTTTGACCACTGGAGAAGGCAGATGGCCCAACCTGCAGTTGAACCTGCTTTGACGTTCTCCCACAAGCACGGGTTATTCAGCACAGAGTAAGGAAGGACAAGGGAAACTGGACGGGCCAAAACAGTTTTGTAAGGAGAGCACCTGAAGAGGGCAAGGCGCTCTCGTCTCACCTCAGAATTCTTCCCCAGCCAGGCCTCCAGCAAGGCCCTGAAAGGACACGGGGTGCTTCTCCTTACTCTAAGCCACCTCCTGGGTACGAGGGTAGCAGAGAGAACACAAGCTCTCTGGGGTGGTTTTCCAGGGCATTGGAGGGCTGGGGAGGGGCAGAGGGTGAGGCCGTATCAGCAAGAACATGGCGGTCCATTCATGTTAGAGACGGAGGGCCCCGGCTTGCAGAGCTAGACCAGGTGGTCTCTAGGGGCAGGAAGGGTGCTGTATTTGGCCTTAGAAAGAAAATTGAAGATGGACATCCCTGTGAGCCTTTGACATTTTGGCTTTGTGGTTTTGTTGTTGCTGTTTGGTTTTTTTTCCCCCCTCTGTGTGTGCCCTCTCTCCCTGTCTCTTTCTGTCTCTGTCTTGCTCTCTCTCTGCCTCTGTCTCTCTGTCTCTGTCTCTCTCTGTCTCTTTCTCTTTGTCTCGTCATATAGCCTGGGCTGGTTTCAACTCACTATGTACCCAAGGATGACCTTGAACTCTTGGTCTCTTGCCTTTCCCTCCCAAGTGCTGAGATTCTAGGTATGCACATCATGCCCCCCCCCTTTTTTTGTGGTGCTTTGAGCATGAGAGGTAGTCACTCTACCAACAAGCTATCTCCCAGGCCTCACGGCACAGTGGTTTTTAACACACACCTGAAGAGTACTCTGTGACCAGGTGCTCTATCAGACAACTTCCTTCATGGTTAGGACCAAGATCAAGGACCCTACAGTGCCCTTGGTAGCTGTGTACCCATGCTCACGTAACTCACCTCCAGTCACACTGAGAACCAGGGTTTCCAAAGTGTTTGCCGGTTACCACGCAACACGCTCTGTGGGTCCATCATCTCACCCAAGTCTCTCAGTGGCAAGATGGACTGCCAGCCAGGCTCACTTCTGAGGGACAGGTAGCTGAGGCTTGAGCCCAGGCCTTCCTCAGTCCCTCCTCATGGTGTTCCAGATGGGGAGGGTAGCAGCCACGCCTCCTGTGTCGTGTACCTGTTAGTGTTCTATTCCTTCTCCCCGCTGACAGGTTGTAGCGAGGTTCGGTCCTCCACCTGGCTCTCCTGCGGTAACTGATGCACGGCCATGTGTGTAGGTCACACATGGCCAATGGTGGGTGTGGCTCTGCTCCTTGTAGCCTCTGCCTATTGGCTGCACTTAATGAGAGCACTGGATGCCGAGAGAGAGGAGTCCTGCCTTTGAGCCAAGGACATCAGGCTTTCTTACGACCTGCTTGAAATGGCTGTTTAACACGTCTTCTTAGCATGCAACACTTGGAGGCAGGATCGCGGCAGGCACAGATGTCAGAAGCCCCTGCAGAACTCCCTAAAATATACAGGCTCCGAGAGACTGGGTACAAGGAAAATGGCGGATAGGCACTGAACAAGCTGCTTCTCAAAGCCAGAATTGAGAAGCTCTGTTGGAGGCAGAGAAACTCCTGGCTTGCAGGACAGATAAAACGCAGCCTCCTGGAAAAACCCAGCCACACTGAGTTACTTCTGGAGGCACTAACTATAGGAAGCAGCATGGGCCTTGCTGCGCTCATGAGGCCCCTCCAGTGTCTCCCTCGCCTTCTTTCACAGGTTTCGGGGACATTTTGAGTTGGTGAACTCTGATTAGAGGAGATGACAATGTTTGTGTCTGTTGGCGCCAATGCCAGTGCCCGGAACAGGACAGGGTAGGCTGGTCCCAATGCTGGCTTCCTTCCTGCACACAGGTGGCATTGCCTGGCTTTGCGGAGCTGTTGAGAGGCTTTGTCTCTCCCTACTCTGCCGCTGCCTGTCATTTGTCAGCCACTGTCACACATACTGTTAGAACGATCGAGACATGGAATGGGGCCCCAGCTCCAGGATGAACACCCTGCCTGGCAGAGTTCACAGACCACCATGCCCCGGAGGAGACAGTCAAAATGCAGGTGCCTGGCCTCCGCTGGAGACCTAGGGAATCTCTGGGAATGTGCACTCTGGAAAGAGTGTGTCGGGGCTAATTGAGCCTTTGGACAAATCAGCTTTCTGAAAGCAGGTGACCCAGGGAGGCTTCACTCTCTGTGCCTCTCTCCCATCACCCCCTGGGACTCTGGGCTCCTGGGGAGGGGAGGTTGCCTTCTATCAGAGTCCATCTCCTGTCACTTTCAGGGCCAGTTCATTAGTCCTTTATTATTCCCGTTCTCCTGTTTATCATTATTAATGATCACGCTCCACAGGCCAGGGTGCTGACAGCTCTCCCTTGCCCATTCTTTCTGTCCGTCCTAACCCTGCCTGCTTATCTAGCATTGACCTGATCTTTTCCCCCATTTAATTAAGCAGTGCTGGTCAGCCCACTGCTCCCAGGTGGAGAGGGGAATAACATCTCTCCTGCTAGGCCTTGGTGTGATGGTTCTATAGTCTGGGCATCCACCTCCCAAAGGGGTGTGGGCACAGGGCAATGAGTCCCAGTCTGGGTTACCTAGTGAGATGCTAGTCAAATTAAAAAAAAAAAAAAAAGGCTAGGATTCTTAAGACTGGGGTCACAGAACATGAAATCAAGGCTGGGCCCTTCTGTGTGTGGCTCTAGCACCTATACGGTCCAAATGCCAACAAGTGGACTTCGGGTTGAGATTTGGGCAATAGCAAGAGAGCCACCCAGCATAGACTATCAGCTTGGCAGCTTGTCCCTCCTCTGCAGACCCCAGGGTGATGGGCACATCCATTTCTAATGCCACCTGAGACAAAATGGGAGGCCAGAGGCCCAGATTCATCATTCAGAGGCTTATGGGAGAAGTGCCACAGATCGGAGGCTTGGTTGATTAGACCCGAAAAGCAGTTGCTGGCACAGCCTAGGGACAGACCCCATTCGGGCATTCACCGGAAGTCCCCCACCTTCAGGATAGCATCAGAAGTTGGGTGGACACTCACTTCCTGCTTCTCCCATTTACTGTGCATCCTTCTGCCCCGAGCCCTGTACCAAACTCTCTAATAGACTGATTGCTCCTTGCAACGACTCTACGAGGTGTGCATTCTTGCCTCCCTTCCACGGATGAGGAAACCAAAGTAGAGAGAGGTCTAGTAGCTTGTCTAGTCTCTAGTGAATGAGAAAACCAGATGTGTTGGGGCTAGGAAACGCCTGCCGCCCGCTGCTCTGGATACAAAGGACCAGGAATCCTGGGGGAGGGGAGGGGCTGATGCAGGTGGGCACAGCGGATGGAGCAGGGTGCACGTGCACCTGGGTATTGCAGCAAAATGCAGATACCCAACGCCAGCCAAAGATGGAAGCATTCATAGCAATTAAAATGTTTTGCCTGGGAGCTGTTTAGAGCTTTTGTGTGTGTGGAGTTTTCTGACTTCAAGGTGTTGACAGGCCCTCTAAATGGTTTTGTGTTTTAATTGCAGCAAATGATGGCGGGGCCATTAGCTTTCGCCTCTCTGCGGCTGTCTCTGAACCCTTCCATCCTCCTCCTTCTATTTATTCTGTTTAATTCAGTCAGGTAGCTCCGGGGCAATGGAGATCAATACTTCCCTTTGATAGCGCAGAGTCAGGTTTGAAACCTAGAGATAAAACTGACACATTTTGTATAAATTTAATTAAAAATGCACCTTTAGTGGCTTGTTGCAGGCACAAAGCCCAGTGTCTATCTCTCTATCTGCCTCTCTCCCTTTCTCTCTGCCTCTCCCCTGGCCTCCCTCTCCTGTTCTTTATTTTCTTGTTCCTAACAGGGAGATCTCAAAATGTACCTTACCCCAGAGTCTCATCTCCTGATTTTGGACTTGAAACTTCTGTGCTGAGGGATGTTGAAGGAAGCCTAAGGAATCCTAAACAGAGCAGCCAGGGGCCCCTTTTTTCTCCCGGGTAGGCTGGGGAGCAGGGCTGAGGGGTTGGGTTTGCTTTTCTGTTTAAAACCTTTTTTGGAGTCCACAGCCTATAGGCTCCGGGACCCGTGTGGGCTGGAACCCACGGCTCCTGCCTGGCTGTCTTTTCTCGAGGTGTGTGACAGAGTCCAGGAGGTGCCGTGTATGCCCCTCTTTTTGGGAACCCCAGGGCTGGTGCACACATTTGTCTTGTGTTTTCTAATCACTCCTCCCCGCCTTCCCGCTGCCTCTCCCCGTCCAGCTCCACTCAATCCCGTTCAGCTTTTCCTCATTTTTCACTTGAGTGGGTTTCCTATCCCCGACTCTGCTCTGGCCTCACTCTGCTCAACACCAATAAAACACACTCAACACAGGTAGAACAAGGTGCCCGGGGTTGGCTTGACAAATGACTTACCCGGCCCTGGCTAAGCGGGGCTGTAAATTGCCCTTCCTGCTAGCCCATCTGGGCCTGGGCCTGTTGCCCATAGTCCCTTAGTGGGGCCACTGACTCTGAATCTGGGCGGCCTCAAGAACCCTCCTTGGGGGTCCTGGATACCTGAAGAGAACAGGGTGGCGGAGGTGAACTACAGAGCCATTGGTACCTATGGCTTTAGCTTGCTTGTATCTATGAATTTGGTGGCTGGAACTCCAGCAGCTGGCATTTATGGCACACCTACTGTGTGCCAGGCACTGTGCTGAGGCTTGGCACTGAGTTTGACTGAGTAGTCACAGTATCCCTAGGAGGTCAAAATCCAAGTGCCTCAATGTCACCGATGATGGGCCCCCGATGAAGGCTCAACAAGGTCATGTACTTGCTCAAAGTCAGCTGCCCTGAGAGTAGACTAGGACAGACAGACAGTATCCTCCCACCCTGGGCCTATAAAGCCCGAGCTTTCCACTTCTCAGGTGGGTGACACCAGCCTGGACACGAGAAAGAAGATGTTAACAATTCAGTGCTATGGGGCCCAGGTCCTTGGGGAAAGCTGGCAGGTACGTTTATACTGGCTTCCTTCCTAGATCCCTGAAGTACCTCCCATCAGGCCCCACAGCCCAAGGACAAGGTAGAGATCACGTGACTCTGCCTCCCCACAGCCTGTGTTCCTGGGCTCTCTGGAGTAGCCATCAGGGTGCCATCCCTAGATCTTTATGTGGATGTGGATCTGGGGGACTCTGGTTACCAACTCTTTGCCAGCATCCTGTCCCTCGGTGATGCAGCCAGTGCGGCGCTTTGATGGTGACAAGTGCAAGTTCAGACTGGAGAGGCGGACACCGTGAGTCAGAGCCCCTGACTTCCTCTCCCTGCCTCTTCCCTCACTGGCAATTACAAACACCAGCCGCTTTGTGTGGGAAATGGCCGAGATAATTGAAACGGAATTTGGAATCAGGGCCCTGCAGGCAACCCTTGTTGAAAGAAGAAATAAAGATCGTTTGGGTCACGTCTTTTGTAATTTGCGTTTAATAATCGTACCGGGAGGGATACACAAAGCCAACTCCCAACCTGCCAGCCACCCTGCCCGTCTGCTGGGGAGGGGAAGAACGGAGCCTGGCAGAAGCAGCCGAGGAGGTGAGGAGGGGCTAGGGGAGGCTCTGTGAAGAGAAAGTTTGCTCCACACTGGCCCAGCTGGGGCACCTGAGCTGCTGGCTAGAAGATGGCTTTGTGGAAAACCTTCCCTGTCGGGTGGTCTCGCCTCCTATATATGCCGCACCACCCCCCCACACAACTCCACTATGCTCCATGTGGACTAAGTGACTGCATGAGCAGCAAAACCCCCCTTGGAGGCAGGGCAGGCTGGGACTACTACAGGCTGTAGTGGCTTTCTCTTGGGGTCCAAAGATTGGGACGTTGTACCTATCACTTCCACCAGCTGTGGAGTGGGGCAGGCGGCTGGCTGCCCATCAGTGTGGTAGATAGTGAGATGTAGCAAAACTTCCTGCCTGTGGGTTTGTGGTCCTTCCAAGGCATCTGGTGCCTGGCGTGGGGGCACGCACACACCTGTAATTCCAGCGCCGGAACTCCAGTCTGAGCTAGGAGGATCGCCCTGACTTCGAGGCCAGGAAGGTCGAAATACTGAGTTCAAGGTCAGGCTGGGCTACATATAGCAAGACTCTGTCTCTGAAAACTAAACCAAACTGAGACAAAGGTGAGCTCTGGGCATCCCAGAGCAATCTTTCATCCTCTAAAATTACTTATACTTTGTGTCCTTAAAGAGTATGTGGGAATGAGGATGTTCAGGACTCCCCGAATTTATATTTGTGTGTGTGTGTGTGTGTGTGTGTGTGTGTGTGTGTGTGTGTGTATAATCATCAAGGTGGGCTTCAGTCAGCTGTGAGAAGCCCAGGCTTGGAGTGGATCCATGGAGTCATGGGGCTGAACTCTGTTCCCTCAGAATTCCCATGTTGAAGCTGCAAGCGCCCCCATACCTGGAGTGTTACTGAGGATACCTCTAATACCGCCAGGACTTTAAAGAGGCAATCAGTTTAAAATAAGGTCACAGAGGTGGGCTACTCCATATGAGCGCTTGTCCTTATAAGAGGAGGCAATTTAGGGACAAAAAGAGACACTAAGGGTGTATTGCCAAAGGAAAGGCCATGTGAGGACGCAGAGAGGAGACGGCCATCTGCAAGCCCAGACACAGGCCTCTGGAGAATTCAAAGCTGTCAACAGCTTGATCTTGAACTTCTAGCTTACAGACCTGTGAGAAAATAAGTTTCTGTTGCATAAGCAAAGCCATCTGTGGTACTTCATCAGGGCTGGGCAGGGAGATGCTGGCCTGGGTGGTCCTTGCCTGAGGGTCCCTTCCCTCCCTGGGAGAAATGTGCTCCTAAAGCACCAGATAGGCACCCTTCCCTCCCTGGTGGGCTAGAGGAAAGGACCCTACAGGCTGGGTTTTGCCCGTGCATAGCCTCTCCAAGACTCAAAGCTATCGTCACCAGGCTCTAGGCCTGGATACTCAGAGGTGCCCAGTCTCTGTCACTTCCCTCCACTATCAAGATCCTTTTCCCAGGGCAGACAGGACAGTTCAGTGGGTAAAAGGACTTGCTACACAAGCCTAGCAAACGGACTTCAATCTCTGGAACTTACACACATAGAAAAGCTGGCTGTGGTGGCATGTCAGTAATCTGAACACTCCTAAGGCTAGTCTGGAGTTCCAGCAGAAACAGAGAGAACCTGCCTCAACAAGGTGGAAGGAGAAAACTGACTCCCAAAAACTGACCTCTGACCTCCAAAGGCATGTGCGTGTGTGCGTGCCTGCGTGCGTGCGTGCGTGCGTGTGTGTCTGTGTGTGTGTGTGTGTGTGTGTGTGTGTGTATGTGTGTATACACACACAAACATCCTCACTCGAACATATAAAACAACACATCATAGCCAGAGCTATGCAGAGAAACCCCATCTCGGGAGGAAAAACAAAACAAAACAAAACACGCAAGGAGCTTCCTTATGTCTGGACATCCCGAGTGAGTAGTGGGGACCTCTCCTGCCTACAGGTTGTAGAAGGGGCCAAGTCCTCTCGGAGAAGGCCTGTGGGCACAGGATCCCCAAGCCACAGCGAAGAACAGTGTTCCTGAGCACCCGCCGGTGGATGGTTTAGACCATCGGAAGAGCAGGTATGGGAGACAGAGGAAGGAGGAAAGAGAAAACAGAAAACAAACATCATCCTGGACGTTGTCACCCACGAGGGATCGACAGGGCAGGGGAAGTAGGCACAGACCTGTTCACATTCCTGAGAGGGGCTGTGGCATTCTCGAATCTTCTCCTTTTAGTACCTCATGCTGACTGACAGCGGGGTGTGTGTGTGTATGTGTGTGTGTGTGTGTGTGTGTGTGTGTGTGTGTGTGTGTGTGTGTGTGTAAAGCATCAACCACTGTGGAGAGCAGGTAATAGGGATCAGAGTGGTTAAGGGCTTACTCACAGTTGCACAGCCCAAAAGTGGCAGAGCCGTCATTCGAACCCCAGACTTCTATACCCCCTCCAGTTCAGGCAGCTCTTTCTAGAACAGAGGTTGGCAAAGGACACAGACAAGATCTGCCTTGCGGCATATTGTAATGTGGCCTCTGAGATGAGAAAGCATTTTACATTATTAAATGGGTAAAGGAAGACTAAAAAGAAAAACAGCGTTTCACGACCAGCGAGCGTTCCATGAAGTAAACGTCAGTGTTCCAGTGTCCGTGCATAAGTGTGTCGGCACACACCCGTGCTCGTTTGGTTACTCACTGCCCATCTGCTTTCCTGCTGCAGTGGCAAAATGGAGTGTTGTAACAAGGACTGTGTGGTCCTTGATACCTCTGATGAACACTTTCTGGGCCCGTTCTGAGTGCATTTGCCAACTCCCGCATCCAAAGCCTATAGCTTGGGGATGGAAGAGATCTTAGACACCCCTTCTCTCCCACTTTCCAAATGAGCAGAGTAAGGCCCGGCCCCTGCTCAGCCTCCTCCTCCTCTCCCCTGCCTGGCTCTGGGCAGTCTGCTGGGATGGGAAGCAGGACCTCACCCTCTTCTCTGTCCTCGGTCCTCATCTGTGCCTGAGCCTCAAGCAGCATCCTTGCTGTGTCTTCAGGCTTGGGCGCTCATGGCCCTCAGAACGCCCAAGACTGGGGCTCTGGAGGGTCCACGTGATCACCTAGCTAACATGTCGATGGCACAGTTGAAACTCAGGGTTGCCTCACGGGGCTGTGTGCTGGATTTGAAACAGGTTCCAGTCCTGGTTCCGGATACATGGTGACTTTGGTTTTCTCATTCTGAAAATGGCACTCACGGTAGCATCTCCCCATTGGGCCTGGGGGAGAATTCAGTGAGTAAATGCTCTCACCGGGCTGGGAATGGTGCCTGCCTCAGTGTGGGCTGAATGTGATAGGATGATGATATTATTATTAGTATATGTAATTTTATATGTTACATATTTTATATAATATATAGTTTTACCTTTGGATGGTGCTGAGGATGGAACCCAGGTCCTCACACTAGGCAAGTGCCCCATCCCTGGGCAATACCCTTAGGCTGTGACTATTACTGGAAGTCCGCTCTAGTTATCTCGATGTTCCAGGCCTACTGGATAGAAGCAGAGATTTCTACAGTCCTGCCTCAACTCTGAACCCCCACCTTCAGGCTTTCACAGGCCCATCAGCTGCTGGAAAAGGCCCTGTCTCTTAGATTGGGATTCTGTGCCAAATTCTTGCCTCCAAAGCCTGTAACAGTAAGGAAGGAACTGGAGGGACCAGAAGGTCAAGGCCACAGGTTAAATGCCCTCTGTCCTGGGTTTGGAGGTGCTAGGAAAATAATTAAAATAATGAAGAGCAAGTGAGGGGGCTGGGATCTCACAAAAATAACCCTGAGTCCCCCCCACCACCACCACCCGCAAAAGCTGCAAAAGATGAATGTGTGACAGCCATTCCTGTGGATATTAGAGCTTGCAGGACAGAACGGAAGACTGTTTAGGG
>CABHPQ010001297.1:43079-54484 GCA_902168405.1 Peromyscus aztecus
TTCCGAGAGGCAGACACCAGCTGGTTAGGGAGATATTTGCATATCCAACTGAGCCCCCCAGAGCCAAGGTGGGGCTGGAAAGGAAAGGCTGTAGCAGGACTGAGAGGGAGGGAGGGCTCTCGCCGGCTAGAGGTCAGTGGAACAGATTTCAGCTCAGAGAGACAGATGGTTAAAGCAGACAAAGAGGGCGGTAGCGAGTCCCGACTGGCACCCAGGGGAAGCCATCACGGCACTCAAAGAGCCTTCTGTCTTCAGGGCACTCTGTGGTCCTCTAGCCTTCCACGTCTCTTGATTCTGCGCTGTCGTAGCAGGAACCACTCAGGTCGTTTCTATTCTACAGATGAGGAAACCAAGGCTTGGACAAGTTAGATGCCCTGTTCGAAGTCCCAGGGCAGCTCAAGCATGGAGGTTTGGGACCCTGAGTCTAGCGCTCCGCTCCTACACTGGGAGCCAGTAAGGTTTGCCAGCTGCACTGGGCCACTCCTCACACTGTCTACCCTCACGGGGTGTGTCTTAGGGTCTCTGTTGCTGTGAAGAGACGCCTTGAACCACGGCAGCTCTTAGAAAGGAAAACACTTAACCGAAGCGGCGGCTTACAGTTTCAGAGGTTTAGTCCATTATCATCATGGCGGGACATGGCGGTGTGCAGGCAGACACGGTGCTGGAGAAGGAGCTGTTACATGTTGATATGCAGGCAGCAGGAAGTAGACCGGACCGTCTCACTGGACGTGGCTTGAGCACATATGAGCCCTCAAAGCTCACCTCCACAGTGACACACTTCCTCCAATGAGACCACCCCTGCTCTAACAAGGCCACACCTCCTAATAGTGCCACTCTGTTTGGGGACCATTTTCATTCAAACCTCCACAAGGGTATCTGTCCCTCCAGTCACTGAAAATACCCCCTTCAAGGTTATCAGTGGCCCTCAACCCTGTGCCAAGCCCAATGGTCACTTTCCTGATCTCTCCTTCCTTGGCTTCTCCACAGCAGTCCATCTAGATGGCCCTTCTCCCTGGAGCAGCCTCCCTTCTGGTTTCCACGGCAACACCTCCGAGCCCGCCCTTTCTCTATTCTTGGCTTCCCCTTTGGAAGTGGGGGGCTTTGGGCTTTGGCTCTCTAGGCCTAAGTCACCTCACCCATCTTGGCCTTTCAGATGACATTCATCCTGGAGTGACAGCCTCAGCTCTGGCTTTGAATCTCAGCTGTGCTACCTGGCAGTTGGGTGACCTTGGACGGCTTTTCCACATCTCCCTCTTGCTATCAGTGAAACCCATGCTCCAAAGGGGTGCTATGAACACTGAGTAAGGTGTCACCTGTCTAGCACAAAATGGGCACACAACGAAGTCGAGAGATCGTGACCAATATTCCAAGCACCTTCCCACCCCAGGGCCTTTGCACTGGCTCACCCCACTATCTGGAATGCTCTTCCCTTTATTTTCCTAAGGTGAGCTCTTTTTCATTCAGGTCTCTTGACTCCTAGGGCTAAAGCAGTCCCCAGGCAGCCACTGTCACCCCACCTAATGTTCTGCAGGACACCGTTGTTACTGTGTGTTTCCTTGCTTGCTTTCCTTCGGTCCCTGACTTTCTAGATTCAAGTCACGTCCTCAGCAGAGCAGGGACTTGGGTCTGTTTTGTTGGCTTGATCGCCCCACGTCTAGAAGGTCACCCATTGGTACCGGGTACTAATTCATCGTAGGAATGAAGCAGAGGATGGCTGCAGTCTCCAGCCTGGGCCTGGACTGTCAGTGGTGGCACGGTGGAGACACAGCTTGCTGCCACCTACAGCAGCTTGAAGAGTTCTTTTCAGAAACTTCCAATCAGGCGAATCCAGGATTCCTGGCTTGGAGGAGGACGAGTTTCGGGATGAGATTAATGAGGCACAGTTGGAGTTTATTGGGAGACTTTAATAGAGAGCTTAAGCACAAGGGTTAAGAGAAAAGTTGAGGGAGAAAGACATACCCTAGGTTACCGGTGTGGGTTTCTCAAAGAAAATCTCCCTTCCTTATCTACACACACACACACACACACACACGTATGAACATATGATATATATATATATATACATACATATGATTTTGCTGATTATTGAAGTTACTATCTTCAAAGCATTACTAAAAAAATAGAATGAGCTCACGGGCGGTCGGTCCCTGAGGAGAACCTGACAGAATTACTATGGCTCAGGCAGAACCGTAGGTCACAAGAATGCAGAGGGCTAGGATAGCTTCATTGTCAATAAAGTTGATAGCCTTGTGAGCGTCACAGCAATGCCTGGGTGAGCAAGGAAGCCCTCCCCAAGGTCATCTGCAGGCAGCCTGGCTCGTTGCCATGTGAACACAGGACAGGGATGCTGTCTCTGTGTTGGCAGTCTTCACAGCAGATGTTGTCGTTGCTGGAACCCTTGCCTCTCAGCTGGCCAGAGGCGTCCAGCACACTCCATGCTTAGGTACTTCTTCTCTGCCCCCATGCCTTTTTATCCCACCACTGGCTGAGATGCCTCCATCACTGCCATCCTCGTGGTCGGTGGTGGTGGAGGAAGAGTTTCCCATTTGGAAACCACCAGGATACCCCTCTGTGTCTTCAAGCCCCAGCAATGCTGAGGGTCTCATCAACGCTCCTCAACTTCCTCCCCAAGCACAGTTGAAGCCGCCTCTCTCTTCCTCCGAGTGGTTCCTGTCATTCCGAGAGGGCCAGCTTTAGGAAAGACCGGGAGTCATAAATCACCATTCTGGACGATTGTGGGAATTTAGAACCAGAGTTAAGTGTAGGCAGTGGTCACTTCTGGCTTCATGGAGGGGCTCAAGGCTGTACACATCCTAGCAGAGGGACAGGAGTGCAGGGGAAAGTGCCCAGTCACCCCCAGGTCAGAATGTCTCCCAGACATCCTCCTCATCCTCTTGGAATCCCAATGAGATTCCCAGAATGCGGTGGTTTGAATGATAATGGCCCCCATAGGCTCATAGGGAGTGGCAGTATTAGGAGGTGTGGTCTTGTTGGAGGGAGTGTGTCACTAGGGGTGGGTTTTGAGGTTTTAAGTGCTCAAGCCAGACCCAACGTCACTCTCTCTTTCAGCTGCCTCCTGATTCAGGTGTAGCACTCTCAGCTACTTCTCCAGCACCATGTCTGCCTGTATGCTGCCATGTTTCCCACCGTGACAATGATGGACTAAACTTCTGAACTGTAAGTCAGCCCAATTAAATGCTTTCCTTTATAAGAGTTGCTGTGGTCATGGTGTCTCTTCACAGCTATAGAAACCCTAAGACACCAGAAATTTCAGTCCCTAGGAATGGGAGGAAAGAAAGTCTTCTATGAACCCCCTGCCCCAAAGTCTCTCCCCCAATTCCCTCCTCAGGTTTCCCCCTCTCTGGCCTGGCATTCATCTCCAGGGCAAGAACAATGAGTGGACAGCAGGAGGCATCTATGCCTAAACAGTGCCAGCTGTCTTCCAAAGTGCAGCTCCTCTGCTCCTGAGAGCTGGAGCCTGCTCGGCTTGTGAACTCAAGTGGACAGGGCCTGTATATCAGTTACTTTTCAGGCTGCTATGACAAAAATACTCTGACATTAATTTGGGTTTATGGTGCATCATGGTAAGGAAGTTGGGGTTGCAGGGGCCACATTGTGTTGGAAGTCAAGCAGAGAGGTAACTATTTGTACTTAATTTCCATATTAATCAAGGTTCTCTAAAGCAGCAGAACTTATAGAATGAATCTCTCTTTCTGTATATATAGAAAGGGGATTTATTAAAATGACTTACAGGTTATGGTCCAGCTAATCCAACAATGCCTAGCTATGAGTGGAAAGTCCAAGAATCCAGATGTTGCTCAGTCCATCAGGCTGAATGTCTCAGCTGGTCTTCATTAGAGGCTGGTATCCCAAAGAATCAGGCTCTAATGCCAGTAAAGGAGTGGATGTGTTAGCAAGGAGAGAGCAAGCAGGTAGAGAGTGCAGCTTCCATTTTCCACGTCCTTATATAGGCTTCCAGCAGAAGGCATGGCCCAAATTAAGGTGTGTCTTCCCCTTCAAGATTTTAATTAAAGGCATGTGTTTTCTTGCCTCAAGATCCAGATCAAAGGTGTGTGTCTTCCTACTGCAAGAGTCTGGACTAGAAGTGGATCCACCCATTTCAAACCAAGTATGGTAGTTTGAGAGTAATTGGCCCCCATAATCTCATAGGGAGTGGCACTACTAGGAAGAGTGGACTTGTTGGAGTGGGTATGGCCTTATTGGAGGAAGTGTGTCACTGTGATTGTGGGCTTTGAGGTTTCCTATGCTCCGGATGTCACCCAGTGTCTCAGTCGACTTCCTGTTGCCTGCATGATGTAGGCCTCTCAGCTAATACTCCAGTACCACATCTGCCTGCATGCCACCATGCTCCCCACCATGATGATAATGGACTGAACCTCTGAAACTGTAAGTGAGCCCCCTCAATTAAATGTTTTCCTTATAAGAGTTGTCATGGTCACGGTACCTCTTCACAGCAATAAAAATCCTAAGACACCAAGCAAAAAATGTCTGACAGGTGTGCCCTCCATTTCTGGATTGCAGTTCATTCCAGACGTAGTCAAGTTGCCAACCAAAAATAGCCCTCACAGTTCCCTATTTTCTATTTTCATCCCAGGACCCCAGCTCACGAAATGGTACCACCTCCAATTAAGGTGGGTCTTCCCACCTCATTTAATCTAATCTAGATAATCCTTCCCAGGCATGCTGAGAAGGTTGTCTCCTAGGTGATCAAATTGACTGTGGTTAACCACTGCACCCTGAAGTCCCCACAGTTTCCTGGAGATTGGGTTGCAAAACACCCATCCATTGTCAATTCTGTTCAGCTGCTCAGATATAGGCCCTGGCTTTGATCTGCCCATCACCCGAAGGAAGTGGCTTCAGAGAATGGTCTAGAAGTAGAGGGGAGGAGAAGGGAATAAATTTTCTATGAATAGTATTTGCCCCAGTTAGAGCGAGGAGTAGAGGTAATGGTCCCATTATTAGAGGTATCCCATTTGAAGCTGGATGTTGTAAATAAGGCTGTGATAGGTGCTGACCCCCTCATTGAACCTATTATATTCACTTCAACGATAATGTTCTTCTGTTGTGGAAGCTGAGGTACATTGGAGCATGATTCTGGAGCCCGTGGGAGAATCTGAGGTCATCCCTGTTCCCCCCCCTTATTTCCAGAGCTGTGGGGCTGCACAGAAACAAAAGGCAGGAGGCTGTGTGTGCGCTGGGTGACCCTTGAACATACAGGTATCCTGCTCATGCACCCTGGATGGACTGCCTCCTAGACAGGAGCTTCCAACCAGCCCACAGAGGCAGACTGTTTTGGGAGCTCCTAGCTTCCCGGGAAATGCTGGTCCCCAGAGAAGGACCTTGCACAAAGGACAGGGTAGGTTTTAGACAGGACCCATTTTTTGCTCCAGTCTTGGCTGCAACCTTCTCTAGCATTGCCCCTTGCCTCCTCCTTAACTCACACATGGACACTTGGGAGATTCCAAGTGCCTTCAGAAGGGGGATCTGAGACTCCGATCAGTTTAGTGTCCTGCTCACCCAGACAACTCAAAGCAAAGCCTGGCCTTCTGTTCTCCAACCCTGGTCTGGGTCCACAGGTCACCTTACTGCCCCTTACCCACCATTCCCTTGCTCTCACAAGGCCATGGCCCACCTCGTTTTGGCCTTACCCACTTCGGGTTTCTGAGTCAGCTCTCTCATGGAGTCCATGACTGTAAGGAACACCCGAGGCAGTCAACTTACCAAGAGCGTAGGGTTGTTTGGTTCCTGGTTTCATAGGTTCTAGTCCACAGTTGGTTGGCCCTCTGGCTTTGAGGCCTGTGATAACGTACAGCATGTCCTGGCAGGTGCCTGTGACAGAGGAAAATGCTCACTAACAACCAAAGAATGAAAGAGGGTTGTCTCCTAGTTTCCTTAACAGCCATGTGCCCAATGATCTAAAGGCTTCCCACTAGGCTGTCATTGTTTCAAACCATGAGACTTAGGTGCCATTTGTTACAGCAGCACAACCTAGCCTCACCTAACTGATACAGTGCTATTTACAGAGTTTCTCAATTTTGGGGTCCCCGGACCAATGGCCTTAAAATCCCATAGAGCAGTCTTGTTACCCATGCAGATTCCCAGGCCCTACTTACCCCAGAAGTACTGAGTCAGAGTGGTCAGGGGTGAACTCAAGAGCTGCCTAAGTAACTCCAGCATAAATCTCAGCCATGAAGGTCATGGGACGGGCCTTAGCCCCATCATCCTCTGCTTTCTCTGGAATATCATAGCAGACATACTCCACGGTCTAGCCTGGCTTCTGGTGATGCTGCTGGGCTTAGTTAGCCTCTGGGCTGTCTGTCGTTCCCTTAGTTTACAGCCACAGCTCGCTACCTTCCCCTTCAGCTCCTCATCCTTCCTTCCTTTCCTCTCCCTCCTCCCTCCCCAACCACTGCTGCCGCCTAGAGAAGCAGCAGATCCCATGGGCCTGCGTGGGGGAAGGGCCCGCTGCCGAGAGGTCTTGGAGTGAGAGTCTTAGAAACCCTGCATGATGGATTGAAGGAGACGAGACCATTCCCCACTGATGGCTGACGCGCCCGCCTCGGTGACAGGCGGCAGTGTTTGTGTTCTGAACCTGCAATCTCAGTTAATGGGGAAGATTGAGGGATTCGGAAGGAGACACGTTGTGGGCCGCCACCACAGGCAGAGATGCAGCTGGTAGAGAGAGAGCAGCCCTGAGCTCTGAGGCTTCTTGAAGGAGGGGCTGATGACTTCCCTGTCCCTGGGCAGATGAAGAGCCAGGCTGGCCCTGTAGGTTCTCGGCTGCCCCTCAGCTCCCTATGGCTATGTTCGGGGCCCCGTGGGAGCCTCAGATTGCAACAAGTCAGGCTCCTCATGGACACTGTGGGCAGCCATCCTCTCATTCCCCCGTAAGGGATGTCCTGTACAGACATACACCCTGCAATGGCCCCAAGGAGCTACGTGGAAAGGATTCCTAGCACCCTATTCTTGTCCTCTCTCAAGGGAGCATTAGACATCCTTCTGGGGCAGCCTGAGGGAGGAGGGGCCAGAGAGCCAGAACCAAAAGCTTAGAGAGAAGCTGCTTGTATCTCCCCCACCCCACCCCCCATCCCATCACTTCCTTTGGGGTTTTGAAGCAAGGCTGTTCAGGAGCTGAAATCCTCACTACCACCTCCTACCTGTGTGACTCTGTAAACAACTCCATGTCTCGGGGTCTCTGTCCCCTAATCTGTAAGAACTGAAGGAAAAACAAAGACCCCCCCCCCCTGCTTCCTGGAATGTTGTACCAGAAGAGACAGAGAGAAGTTGGCTAGTGACCCTTCCAGCACCTGTCAATCTCCCAGGAATGGAGTAATGTTGCAGATTGACTCAGGTGGTCTTGGGTGAGTCTGAGGTCCTACATTTATCAAATTCACAGAGATCTTTCTGCCTCTGCCTCCCGAGTGCTGGGATTAAAGACTACCACTGTCTGGCTGAGGTCCTACATTTCTAGCAAGCTCACAGTGATTCTGATGCCATGGGTCTAGGAATGATAATAGGTGGAGTTTTTCGTCAGGACCACTGGCTCCCAAAGACCACACAGAGACTTAATATTAATTATAAATACTAGGTCAATAGCTTAGGCTTGTTATAACTAGCTCTTACAACTTAAACTAACCCATATTTCTTTTCTATGCTCTACCACATGGCAGTACCTTTTTTCAGCATGTCATGTTCATCTTGCTTCTCTCTGCATCTCCTGGTGACTCCACCCTCTTCTACTCCTTGCTCTCTTTTTGTCTGCAAGTCCCACCTAACCTTTTCCTGCCTAGCTATTGGCCAGTCAGCTCTTTATTAACCAATGAGAGTAATACATATTCACAGTCTACAAAAAGATTGTTCCAGGCAGTGGTGGTGCACACCTTTAATCCCAGCACTGGGGGGCAGAGTCAGATGGATCTGTGTGAGTTTGAGGCCAGCCTGGACTACAGAGTAAGTTCCAGGACAGGCACCAAAACTACACAGAGAAACCTTGTCTCGGAAAAAAAAACAAAAAAAAAAAAAAAAAAAAAAGAGTTTAGTTTGCTGGTTGGTGGCGGTGGCAGCACACGCCTTTAATCCCAGCACTCAGGAGGCAGAGTCAGGTGAATCTCTGTGAGTTGGAGGCCAGCCCGGACTACAGAGTGAGTTCCAGGAAAGGCTCCAAAGCTACACAAAAGACAGTTTGGTACAAAGATGCAGATGATGATAGCAGGTGACTGGCCCATAGTGGGCACTTGAACGGTAGCTTGGTTGTTACCACCACCACCACCACCACCACCATTCTCAGTACCACACAGATGAGACTCCTGACTACAGCCCACACTGGCCTTCAAAACTGCCCTCATTCAAAGCTAACAAATGGTCGATGAATCAAAGTAGGGTTCCCTCTAAGCTTCACCCAAAGGACTGGTCCCAAGGCCAGCTCGTCTGCTGGGCATCTTGGTGGCAGCCCTTGTTCTCAGTGACTCCATGGATAGAGTCGGAAGCCACTATCTCGTGAGACAGCATCCATGGAGGGGCTAGGAAAGGGTGTGGGATTCTGTAAACCAAGAGACACCACAATGTATGGAAACCTGTCCTGGGCTCAGTGGAAGGCAGGGAGTGGAGGCCTCCATGTCCCCAGGGGCTGGCTGGGCTGCTGGAGGCCTGAATGAAGCAGGAAGGAAGGACTACTGGAGACCTCTGTGTCCCTTTGTCTCGATTTCTCTTAGATCCTCACAAAACAACCTTCCCTCACTCTTATTAATTACCTCATTTTTTTTTAATTGAGACAGAGTCTCACTAGCCCATGTTGTCCTGAAATTCATGGTCCTCCTGGTTCAGACTCTAGAGCTGTGGGTTCTCAACCTGTGGGTCCAATATCAGATATTTACATTATGATTCATCACAATAGCAAAAGTACAGTTATTAAGTAGCAACGAAATAATTTTATGGTTGAGGGTAAGCACAGCATGAGAACTGTATTACAGGGTTGTAGTGTTAGGAAGTTTGAGGACCACGGCTGTAAAGTGTTGGAATTACTACCCTGCATCACCATGTTGGATCCCCTTGCTTTTTAAGAGGATGTAGCACAAACCCTAATTGGTCTTATTAATAAAAACCCAGAGTCAGATATCAGGGTGAAAGCTGAAAGATCAAAGAGGCAGAGCAGCCAGCCACCAGTTCTTATCTCTACGACGTCCTCAGCCTGAAAGGGCAAAGCGCTCCCGTCTCCTCCTGCCGTATATTCCTCTCTCTCTGCCCAGCCATATCACCTCCTGTCTTAACCTCCCTCCTGCTGGGATGAAAGGTATGAGATCCCAAATGCTGGGGTCAAAGGTGTGTGCCACCACTGCCTGGCCTCTATGACTAACTAGTGGTTTAGCTCTGCACTCTGATCTTCAGGCAAGCTTTCTTTGTTAGCTCACAAACAAAATAGCACCACAAGAGGAGACATTACTTAAGATCATAGATCTACTGTCTATGACGGTAGGTCTTGGGTCCCCTGCATGAGATGAGGATAGCACGATTGTTTCAGCATTATGACCAAGACAGGTAGGAAAGCTATTTGTCACATGGGATGAAATCAGACATAATTGTCTTTGAATATCTGTATGAATGTACTGTCCATGTTAGAACATGTGTGTGTGTGTGTGTGTGTGTGTGTGTGTGTGTGTGTTTGCACATACATATGCGTGCATGTATGAGTGTGACTCCTCAGAGAGACTCTCAGGGCTTTGCATGTTCCTCTGTAAGACCTGTAATCACCCACTCATTGCTTCATACAGTCCTTCAGCAGACTAAGTAACTGTATGATAAATTATAATTTTGTTAAATGCCGTGGTGCCATCAGAGCATATCATGGGGTCACTTCACTGCCCATCATTTTATGAGGCCACAAGCCCATGAGATCTCTAGGGACCATGTCTTCCTGGTTCAAGGACATCAACACCTGCTCTTCTTCTGCTTGCCAGGCTACCGAGTGTGCTCTTAGGGCCTCAGCCTTTACCCACCCCACCCCCAGCCACACTGCCCCTGTTTCTGCATATAGCCTGTTTCATCTACGTCACTGCGGTGTCTCCAGCCTCTGCGGGCCATATTTCTCTTGCTGCTTTTACACAGGAGGCATGCAGGAGTCCATCCAGATGTGTGCCCCTGGACAGATGTGCATGAAATCCTGGGATGTGGGACAGTGTACTCTTGGGTCTGAGGTCTGGGCGATTGGAAGGGAGTCTTTCTGGGGGAGCTATGACTATCTCTCAGTGTGTGGCTGTGTCTGAGCTTGGTGGAGCCTGGCCCCAGTCCCAGCCTGCCCTGGAAGCCCCCTGCGTTGTCCTGCCAGTAATTACAGCAGATAAACTGCTCTAGTTGAGGCCGCTGTCCCCGGCTGGCTGCCAGCCTCGGGGCCCCAGGCTGCGCCATGGGAGTCCATTCATTTTAATAAGAGGTACACCCTGTGTCATTAAGAGGAGTGTTTATTACTGTCGCCACGCACTGACAGCAACTTCCATCATCGTTAACCGGCAGATGGGGGGAGGGCAGGGGGGCTGCGCACTGCAGCTTTTCAGGAGCGCAGGCCCAGCTGGTGAGGCTCAAGAGCTGGTCTCCCTCTTCCCTCCCTTACCCCGGGACTACTACGTGACAACCTCTTTCTAAACAGGAACAGAATTTTTGGAGCCTGGACCTGCTTGCAAGGTTGAGGGTCAGGAGACAATGGATACTGGAGGGAGATTAAAATCCACCCAATGGTCCAGGATGTGAAAGAGGCCTCTGGGTTAGAGCTTGATTCCCCACAGTTAGGCAGGGGTGACCCTGTGGCCCACTTGCCTGATGCTTCCTGGGTTCACCAGGGGAAGGCCACACTCAGCTCTACCTGAAATGCCCCACCCCAGGAGCTGCCTGATTATTCCTCAGAATCCCACACCTTCTGCTGAGTCTTAAGTGGCCACACACTCACCCTAGCCTGCCCCAATGCACTCCCAGGCATCCTTAGGTGAAGGTCCACAGCCCTCTCTGTCCAGTGATGGAAGCTCCAAGGCGAGGGTGGAGTAGATGAAGCAGATGCCTGAATCCTTGTCCTTCCTTCCTTCTGTCTGTCCATGAAATAACAAGAAGCTCTCTAGACTAAAGAACAGAGGTGTCCAGGCTTCTGACTTCTCAGAGTCTTAGGATTTTTTCCACGATGCCCCAAGTCTAAAGAAACAGCAGCTGTTATTTTTTGATATAGCTGTTCCTACACAATGTAAGTGTGCTTTCCTGAACAACGAATTAGCCATTTGGGGGGAGAGAATGTAGTCTGTGAAGTGCCCGCCATCCAAGCATGAGGACCTGTGTTCAATCTCTAGAACTCACATAAAAAAGCCAGGTGTGGAGCTGGGTGTTGGTGGCAGGCAACTTTAATCCCA
>CABHPQ010001298.1:0-14773 GCA_902168405.1 Peromyscus aztecus
AGATATGGATCTATTTGTAATCTTTTACATATTGACATCCAGTTATGCCAGCACCATTTGTTGAAGATACTTTCTTGGGTTTTTGGGTTTTTTTTTTTTGTTTTTTTTTTGGCTTTTTTTGAGACATGGTTTCTCTGTGTAACAGCCCTTGCTGTCCTGAAACTCGCTCTGTAGACCAGGCTGGCCTCAAATTCACAGAGATCCTCCTGCCTCTGCCTCCTGAGTGCTGGGATTAAAGGCATGCACCACCACTGCCTGGCTCAGGTTGTTTCTAAAATCACTTACTCACATAGTTGATTCAAATAAAGTCTTGCCTTCTTAAGCCAGGTAGTGGCACACCCTGTAATCATGCACTCTGGAGACTGAGGCAGGAGGATTGCTTTGTGTTTGAGGCCCAACTGGGGCTCCTTGGTGAGACCTTGACTCAAACAAATAACGAAGGAATGGCCGGAGAGATGGCAGCTCACAGTTAAGCACTTGTTGCTCTTACAGAAGACTTTGGCTGGTTCCCAACTGTGTGTGAGGGCGTGTAGTGAAAAAGCTGCCCACGTGACTGCTCTGTTAGCAGGTAGGTTTTCATTGTGAAAAAGAGAGGAAATATCCAGGGGCATCTGGAAGAGTCCAGAGCACAGAGAAAAGAAAGCAAACTGGACATGGTCAAGGCTATCTCAATAAGAGAAGGCAGAGAGCAGAGAATAGAGAATAGTGAGAGTACCCATATAGTGTGTGTGTGTGTGTGTGTGTGTGTGTGTGTGTGTGTGTGTGTGTGTATCCTTGCCATTATATAGAGAATCTAGTAGGAGGAAAGCCTGGGCAGCTGAGAAGGGCCAGGATGCTAGCACGGAGGCCTTGAAATGTACTTGTGAATAGGAACTGAGGGGGTCTGGGGGCTAGCATAGACTTCAGTGTGCAACCACAGGTGCTCGTCAATGGAGCCACATGTCTCTTCTGTCAGAGGCAGAAGCCTGTTACACAAGTTCCTGAGGAATACTGGCTTTTACTTAGGCTCAGTTTGAGCTCATTTCTGGTTATATGGACTGCCTAAGACCTAACACCAACCTCTAGTTTCAGGGGATCTGATGCCCTTTTCTGACCCTTTTTTTTGGACACAGGGTCTCTCACTATGTAGCTCAGGCTGATCTCAAGCTCATATGCTTGATTACAGGTATTGTGTGAATGGTCACAGCACATTGCACACAGACAGGAGTGAGAGAGCTCATCTGGTAAAGGTGCTTGTCACCGAACCTGAGGATCTGAGTTTGATCCTGGGATCCTTCATGGAAGGAGACAATCAACTCCTGTTTAACCTGAAATTCGCACGAAGAAAGACCAGTTCCACAATTACCCAGCTAAAGCAAGTTTTATTTTAGAGCTGTACCTGGCGATAACCAGCCAACTGTCTCCCTCTAAATCAGGATTTTAGAGAGCAGCCCCTGTAGGCCTTGTGGGGTCCCTTTTATGGGGGAGAGGTAAAAGATTAACAGCTTTAAGCATGTTTACAGGGGTGAGAGAATTGGCTGTTAGAGATTGTTAGAAAAATACAAGGAAAGAAGATAAGGATGTACATCATGTTAATGGAGTCACATGTTTTTCAGGTTACATCAGATTTAAGAACCAGAAACTTATTCTTAAATAGAAACTATTTTTGGGCCAGGCAGTGGTGGTGCACACTTTGATCCCAGCACCCTGGAGACAGAGACGGGGTGGGCGGAGGGGGGGTGAGGGGGGTTGGGTGGGAGGGGATTGAGTTCCAGAACTCTGTCTTAAAAACCAAAAAAAAAAAAAAAAGAGAGAGAGAGAGAGAGAGAGAGAGAAAAGAAAAAGAGCCATTTTGTAAAGTATGGGGGCTTAACATAATGGGCTTCTTGATTTGCAAGTGTTAATCCCACCTATCGAGAATAAGACCACCCACTTCAGGCCACTTCATCTAGCTGCAGGGAATCCAACACACACACACACACACACACACACACACACACACACACACACACACACAGAGGACATATGTCCACAAGACAAATACACACAAATATAAATAAAAACAATAAAAACAAATCTTATAAAACAAAACAAAAACCATCTATACATAGACACACAAAGACACACACAAAGAATGAAGTAGACTTCTTTCTGCCCACCTCCCCTTTTTGAGACAGGGTAGCTCCAGCTGGGATCACAGTGTGACCCACCACACCCAGATAAATCTTTCTAATTCCATTCCCTCAGATAACCATTTGGAGTGAGCTCTTCCAGTGATTCCAAAGCATAGCTTTGGTTTTTGCTTTAGTGACATTGCTAGCTGTGTGTAATTACTATATCATGAATGTGCTGACCATCATACAAATGAAAATTTAAATACAGAAACAATTTGGTTTAAAATCTGTGATGAGCATGCACTTTGAGGAACTGTGTGATTAGACGCCTTGATTCCATTCTTTTGCACAGGAGAAGCTGGTTGGGCCAGTTTTTCTTGGTTTACAGAGCATTCCTGACACAGTTCACAGTTCACCTTTCCCAAAATTCTTTCTTTCTGTTTTCAGTCTATTTACTTTGGTTTTATATGCATTGGTGTTTTGCCTGCGGGTACTTCTGTGTGAGTGCGTCAGCTTTTGGAGTTACAGTGTTGAGCTGCCTGTGGTTGCTGGATTTGAACCCAGGTGGGATTCACATGAACCCGGGTGGAAGAACAGCCAGTGCCCTTAACGGCTGAACCATCTCTCCAGCCCTCCCACCACCAAATTCGTATCTACCTATCGAAAACATTCTTTGTACTAACTGTATACTTTTGCCCAGTAATTCTAGGGCAAATGACTTTCTTATATTTTTTTCTTTGTAGGAAAAAAAAGTCAACCCATGTTGGCCTCTAGTAGCTCTGATGGGGTGGAAACAAAGGCTGCCTCCGCCAGGTCAAGAAATACTTGTCATTTAAAAAGGAATTTTAGCCAGGCGTGGTGGCGCACACCTTTAATCCTAGCACTTGGGAGGCAGAGGCAGGCAGATCTCTGTGAGTTTGAGGACTGCCTGGTCTATGAGCTAGTTCTGGGACAGCCAGGACTACCCAGAGAAACCCTGTAATTTTAATGTGGCATACCTATGATATTTTGATGTGTATACATCATTAGATTTTGCACATCCTTCTTTACCCATTGCCCTCTCCCGTCCCTCCTTGCCCCTCCTGGTGCCCTTTCTTAATGGTCCTCCTCCTCCTCCTCCTGTTCTCACACTGTATGTACAGACACATACTCCTATCTTCAGGTCTAGAGTTGCATGTGAGATAAAACACACATCATCTTCTTTCTTACCCCCATGTCTGCCCTTGTTTCCTCTGCCCCCCTTCCTCTCCCCACATGGCCCCCTTTGGTCTGCACGCCATGCACATTGGAACATGGGAAGTTTCACAAGTGGACACTTAGATTATCAAAACAAGTTTGGTGTGGTGGTTCACAGACGTGATCCCAGTACTCTGGAGGCTACGGCAGGAGAGTTGCTGTGAGGTTGAGGCCAGCCTGGAGATTTTAACTTGGCTCTGCTTCCTGAGTGCAAAGTGACCAGCCGGTCTTCTGCTCCTGTTGGTGCCTCCAATGCCAGGATGGTATACATCAGTGGTTCTCAACCTTCCCAGTGCTTCGGCCCTTTAGTACATTTCCTCTTTCTGTGGTGACCTCCCCGCATCATAAAATTATTTTCATTTCTATTTCATAACTGTGATTTTGCTACTGCTATGAATGGTCTTAGGTGACCCCTGTAAAAGGGTCACTCAACCCCCAAAGGGGTTGTGACCCACAGGTTGAGAACTGTTGGTATATATGTATGTCCCTTTGAATGGGGTTCACAGCGAAAGATGTTACCTCGGGTCTCAGAAGAAACTTGAGAATTTTGAAAAACCGTGTTTGGGAAGGTTGGAAATGCCGGAGGAAGTGGTTGGGAGCAGGCCTCGAGGTCTCATAGTCTAGTCTCGCTTCTTGGTCATGCTGCTCTCTGACTTCGGATGCAGTGTGACCAGCTGGCCTCCGCATTCTTTAGCCTTGTCTTTCCCACCATGCTGAGATGCAGCTGCATTCCCTCCCCACACACAAATGTAAGCCAGCAGAAGCCCCTTTTGGCTTACATCGCCTCTTATCAGGTGTTTAGTTACAGCAAGGGGAAAGGGATGCAAAGAAGTGCCTTCAGAGAAGACGCAAGCTGTCCTGGCAAATAAAAAAACTCCGAGCATATTTCTTCACAACAATAAAAAAAGAACTTGAATCTGTAAGCCAAATGGGGTGATGCACATCTGTAATGCCAGCCCCCAAGTGGCTGGCATGAAAAGATCATAAGTTCAAGACCTGCATCGGCCACAGAGTGAGTTCTAGGTTGATCTGGGAAAAAGTGAGGCTTGCCTCACAAAAACAAAATCAAACCAAACCAAATCAGAAGAACAAACCCAACAAACAGAAAGTGTGTACTCTCTCCTGGTTTCCTAGATTAGCACGTCACTGTCTCTGGGCTCGGATTTCAGCAACGCTGTGAGAAATGAGCCTGTGTGGGCAAACATGAACTGCTAAGATGAGCTGCAGACTGGAGAGGAAAACAGGTAGATTGCAGGGAACTCTCGGAGGGGAGGCCAGCTGTCTTGTATTCCACAGCCATTGTGGTCCACAGGGAACAGGAAAACAGCACAAGCCTTTGCTACTCGGTTCAAACTGGGTCTGTGCGGAAGGCGAGGCTGACCTGATGTTCTGTGTAGAAACTATGGCAGAGCATTGGCCCTCAAAGGTCGCACTTGTCTCTTCAATCAGGAAAGGAAAGAAGCTTCTGAGCTCCTCTCCCTTTTCCTTTAGCAACATAGACAAACTAAAATCATTTTAACTCCTAACTCCAAAGCCGGGTGAGGTGCCACAAGCCGATAATCCCAGCACTTGGGTGGCAGATCTCTGAGTTTGAGGGCAGCCTGATCTACACAGTGAGTTCCAGGACAGACAGCACTATGTAGAGAGACCCTGCCTCCAAAAACCAGACCCCAAAACAAACAAAGTGAATTCCATACGTTGTTTCTAGACATTTTTCTTTCTTTTTTTGAGATAATACTCTCTCTCTCTCTCTCTCTCTCTCTCTCTCTCTCTCTCTCTCATACACACATGCACACACATACAAATAAATGTAAAGAAGTTCCTTTTTTTTTTGTAGGAGCCTGTGGGGACCCAAAAAAGACATCTCATCTCCCCTGGAACTAGAGTTACAAAGGGTTGTAGGCCATGGTGTCAATGCTGGGAACCGAACCCTGGTCCTCTGACAGAGTACGAGTCACTCTTAACCACTGAGCCATTTCTCTAGCCCCAAATAAACATAATTAAAAAAATGTTTTTGTATTTTTTTGAGATAGGATCTTCTGTAGCCCAAATTGGCCTCAAACTCAGGATGCAGCCTGGAGTGCCCTTCAATTTCCCAGCCTCCTGCCTCGACCTCCCCAGTGCTGCGGTTATAGGCACGTGGCATTACACCCAGTTTATATGGTGCTGGGAATGGAACCCAGAATTTCCTGCATGCTGGACAAAACCAACTGGCAAGGTCCCCAGGACTTCTATTCTTTTGAAGTCAGGATCATGTGCTGGGATGTACAGGTATTCAGCACCTACATTTCCTATTTTGGGATGTATAGGTATGCACAACTTAAATATCCTGTCTGGGGATGTACAGGCATGCACATCCATGCCTGTCTTCAATGAAAGGAGAAGCAGGGGACATTGCATTCCATAAAATATCATGCACATGTGCAATACCAAACACGTGAGTATTTGTGTGACAAAAGGCCGAAAACTTTTAACTTTGTGATTTTTTTTTTTTTGAGCTGAGGACCGAACCCAGGGCCTTGCACTTGCTAGGCAAGTGCTCTACTACTGAGCAAAATCCCCAACCCCTAATTTTGTGATTTTTAAGGCATCTAAGATTCTATAATTTTGTCAGAAAAAAATTTTAACATGTTTTGTGAAAGGCCTGAACCAATGGTCAAACTTCCGTTTCGTGTTGGGGACATGGCAGTAGTTCTGGGTGGCTGTTACTGGAGTCGGAAGAGTCATTGCCCTCACAGATAGTTGGCTAGTGTGGTCATCTCCTCTAAGATCTAAGAGCACATAGCTGAGCAGATGGCTTTTCTTTCCTCTCTCTCTCTCTCTCTCTCTCTCTCTCTCTCTCTCTCTCTCTCTCTCTCTCTCTCTCTCACTTATTTCACATACCAACCACAGTTTCCCCTCCCTCCTCTCCCCCCGTTCCTCCCCCCACTCCTTTCTCCCCCCCTCCCCCGCCCACAGATGGTTTTTATTAGCTGTGCTTCACCTGTTCTCGAGTCTGTGGGATGCTACACTGCCACCCTGTGGAGCCGCGGCCTTCAGCGTCAGCAAGGCCTGCTGCCGCATAGCTGGTACCCCTGGGAATCACACACTCAAACATACCCTAAAGCGAGGAGGTCTGGAAATCCCACACACCGCTGATTATGTAAGAATTAAGATAACGATTGCTTTCTGTGAAATGAGGGCATTATAAAATGATAGTTACCATGGGAGTCAGTTTCTTGGAGCATTTGTTTGAACAGAAACCACAGAACTCACGGCAGAAAAAAGTGGGTTTTCTATTTCCTTCTGAGCTAAGTCCCAGTACAGGATGACCCCATGTCTCATTGTGTCTGGAATTAACGTTTTTCCCAGGACTCCACGTGTGCAAACCAGGAGAGCTCCCAGCAATCTGAGCCCTGTCAATCTGGAGAAAAAGAAAAAGAAAGAAAAATTACTTCAACAATAAAATGGAATGAGGTACAGTTATGGGCACTCTATGAAAGAACCTTAGAGGCTTTAAACTCGTGGCTGGAGATGGCTCAGTGGCTATGAGCACTCACTGGCTGCTCTTCCAGAAGACCTGGGTTTGATTTCCAGCATCCTCATGGTGGCTCACAAACATCCACACCTCCAGTTCCGGGGAATCTGACACCCTCTTCCGGCCTCCTTGGGCACAGGAATGCAAGTGGTACACAAATGTACATGTGATCAAAATACCCAAACACGCAGAATAAATTTAAATAAAAATTTAAAAAGACATGACACTCAGTCAAAGAAGCCAGGCACACAGAAAGCACACATTATATAGTTTATTTTTAGGGCATGTCTACAGTAGATGCATCCATCTGTTTACTGAGGATTGGCGGGAGGGGGAATGAAATATGACGTGAATGGGAATCCATTTCTGTTTGGATGATAGAAATATTCCAGAGTTTGGTAGCAGTGCTCGTCAAACAACTCTGTGAATATACTAAAAGCCACGAGACAGCACACGTTCAATAGGAGAACTGTATGGCATGTGAATTATATCTCCATAAAACTTTCTGAAAGTGAATAGATCCTGGGCGTCATGCTCTCCCTGCAGCCAACTGCGAGCAAGAAGGATGCTGAGAAGGAGGCAGAATATAAGAATGTAACTTACATGTCAAAGTTTCCGTGAATGACTTTCAGTTCCGAAAACTGTAGAACCCATTAACTTGGAAGCAATTGGAGAGAGAAGAGAAGCCTGCACTTTCAGATGCAACCTTGGTTTGCATAGAACTGGAGATTTATGGCTACGTCTCAGTTTGACTTCTGGCTCGGTCACTTTGCTGTCCAAGCCCCCATTTCATCACCTATAGTGGCTTTGAGAATCGTGTTCACTGAGTTGAGTTGGAGTGATAGAGGAGGCATGGTCTCATAGGGTAATGGTGGATGTTCACACTTCTCCCATTGCCAGGCACTGACCAAGCTCTGAGTCCAGGTGAAGGTCGGAGAGATGCTCTTCTCAAGCTACTCAGAGATACTGTGCTGCTAGGCTGTTCCTGGGAGAGTTTGAATCCTCAGACTCTCTAGAAGTGGTCTGGGCTTTGTGTGCCCAGACCGTCAGTGTTTCTAAGGTCAGACTAGAGACAAGACAAGCTGTGATGGCCTCAAGAAGTTTTTTTTTTCCTTTCTCTTTTTTAATTAAAAAATTCCATTTATTGGGTCTAGAAAGGTGTCTCAGTGGTTAAGAGCACGAGCTGCTCTTCCAGGGGACCTGGGTTCATATCCCAGCACCCACACGATGGCTCACAACTGTCTGGTACTCCAAGCCCTGCGTGCATGGTGGTGCACAGATCGTGAGTGGATTCGGGCAAACACTCATCCACATAAAACAAAAATAAGTAAAAATCTCAAAAATTTATTAAAAATATATTTATTAATTTATCCACGTGTGTTCACATGGCGTGTGTGCGGAGGCCGAGGAGAACAACTTCTGGGTGATTCTTCTCCGTCTACCATGTTCTGGGTATGGAACTCAGGCTGACATGCTTGGCAACAGGGTTTCTCTGTGTAGTTTTGGTGCCTGTCCTGGATCTTGCTCTGTAGCCCAGGCTGGCCTCGAACTCAGAAAGATCCGCCTGGCTCTGCCTCCCGAGTGCTGGGATTAAAGGCATGGGACACCACCGCCCGGCTCTCTGAGCCATCTTGCTGTGCTGTTTCTTTTTTTTTTTTTATGCTTTTTGTTCTGTAGTCATCTTTGTTTGTTCTCTTCTGACCACGCCCCTGGGCGTGATTATTATGATTTTTGATTCATAGTACTAGATTATGCCCTGTATTTAAAACACGGCCATTTTTCTAATCCTCCACAGCGTGTGCGATTAGCAGAAGCTTTACATCTCAGTGCTGATTTCTACCACCTACTTCTCCGTTTCATCAAATCGCCCTTTGCTTTCCTGAGCTTCATAGAGCAGGTGCTCATCACTCTTAGGTCCTGGTTACCGCAGGGTGGCACATGGGGCTTGCGCGCAGAACACTGGCTACTAGTGAGCAAAGTAATTCATAGCAAGGGACCTTTGAGGAGGAGGGCAGCATTCTACTTAGTATTTATCATGTTCCCTGACATTGCCTTTCCCACTCTCTCTTTCAGTGTTCCCCCCACCTAAAGTGTCCACAGTAGAGACTCTATGCGAGGAATGTTACAGAGTCCAGCATTGCCTGGACTCAGCCCCCTGGACTTGGTGTCCCTGTATCTCTGCTTCCTACTGTACTTGAATCTGAGGGGTGCTGAGGGGATGCTAGGGGAGTTTGCTCATTTCCAGGTAGGTGCTCTTGCCGGAGAGAGCCAGCCACAGTCCTAAGTGGTTGAGTCAGTTTCAGTTGGGAAAATGAAGAGCTTCGGCTCCCACCACAGAATCTAGACCTGGTCAGAGGGAAATCATGCAGAACCCACCCACAAGGCGTTCTGAGACCTCAGGAGGCAGCTGAACTCCCTCACAGAAGAATGAGGAAGGAAGAGAGAGGCCGAGAGAACCTGCTGGACTTGAATTTCCCTTTAGATCCACTTCGGGAATTTGCTATTGTACTCAGTCTGGAAAATGTCTATTAAACCCCCTGAGTGAGAAGTAGAATGAACGTACCTCAGGTGTGGTGGTGCATGCCTGTAACTCTGGCACTTGGGAGGTACAGACAGGAGGATTGGGAGTTCAAGGTCATCCCCAGCTACACAATGAGTTCAAGATTTACCTCTACTACATGGGTCATGAGAACTTGTCTCAAAACAAACCAAACAATATAATGTAAAGAGTTTTTTTTTTTTTTTTTTAATTCTTCCAGAGACAGGGTTCTCTGTGCAGCTCTGGCTGTCCTGGAACTTGCTCTATAGACCAGGCTAGCCTTTGAAATCAGAGAGCCACATGCCTCTGCCTTTCAAATGCTGGGATTAAAGGCATGTGTCACCATAGCCTGGAATAAAGAGATTCCTAACAATTATAACTAACCATGCCTCTATTGCCTAAAACTATAGTGACTTATTAATCTACTTACTTAAAATGTATGTCTGAGCTTAGGAGAGAAATCCCTCAAAGAACCAAAGAAAGGAAAAACAGAAAACAGAAAGGAAGGAGGGGAGGAAGAAAGAAAGAAAAAGAAAGAAGTTCAAATAAAAATGAACCAACCAGACAAGCAAATAATGGAACAAAGCTTTTGAGTAAATATTTCTGTGAATGCAGATATAAAACCAACTGAAAAGATATATCGGGCTGGAGAGATGGCTCAGAGGTTAAGAGCCCTGGCTGCTCAATTCCCAGCAAACCACATGGTGGCTCTCAACCATCTGCAATGAGATCCGGTGCCCTCTTCTGGCCTGCAGGGATACATGCAGATAGAACATTGTATACATAATTTAAAAAAAAAAAACATATATCAATGACTAGGGCAGCTGGTGTGCTATGTGTTATATCACACTATACACAATACTGAAGCACAACATCATAGTGAGGTCAGGGCACTGTGGTTGTTAGTGTTTAATACGTGGGCTAATGCTCACCAGAAAATAAGGGTTCTGTGCTCGTATCCCTGGCTGACCTGGAACTTGCTATGTAGACCAGGCTGGCCTGGGAGTCACAGAGATTCACCTGCCTCTGTCTGGAGTGCTGAGATGAAAGGCTGGGACTACCACACCCAGCCGTATGTGTATGCGTGTGTATGTGTGATAAGGTCTTACGGAGCCCAGGCTGGAAGCTGGTCTTAAATTTGATCTGTAGCCGAGGATGACCTTTAACTCTTGATCCTTTTGCCTTCCCTTCCCAAAGGCTGGGATTGCACTCAAATACCTCCACATCTGGCTTATTTGTTTATTTGATATTTTAAGAGACTTATGAAAATGAGATTTTATTACATTGTGGAATATCTGAAGAATACGTAGTAAAGCTCAGAAGCTTCAGTTTAATCCCTGATACAAAGACTGACAGCCATAAGTTCATAAAACATGCTCGTTGGATGAGCCATTTCTTTCCATTTTGATTCCAGAGATTAACAATTTCCCACATCAAACTCCACGATCCTCTGTGATTCTAGGATTACAAACTCTACTCAACCAACCTTCTCCATTCTCATTTCTCACCAGTTCCACCTAGGAAACTGTTCTGTTCAGGAGAGGATTGAGTTTCAAAAAAAATCTCTCAAAAGTATGTACAATAGAAAAAGATCTCTCTTGGGTTTGCTCAGCAGGTAGTGTGCTTGCCTGACACACACAAAGTCCTCGGTTCAGTCTGCAGCACCACGTGAACTGGGTATGATGGTGCGCACCCCAATCCCAGAACTCAGGAGGCAGGGATCGTAGGGTCAGAGGTTCAAGGTCATCTTTAGCTACAAGGAGAATCAGCATGGGCTGTGTGAGATCCTGTCAGACACAGAGAGAGAGAGGCAGAGAAGCTCTTTTTCTGAATATAAACTCTAAGCAATAAGTCCAATTATCTTAAATATATATATATTAAGTATATATATATATATATATATATATATATATATATATATATATATAGAGAGAGAGAGAGAGAGAGAGAGAGAGAGAGAGAACGATAAAGCATTGTGTGTGTGTGCACACCAGCACATCCAGTTTATATGATCCTGGATGTATAGAACCCAGGGCCTCAGGTATATCTGACATTCTACCACAACCTATATCCCTATATACACCCAAAGTTAAGTTTTCACTTATACTCTTTACAATAAAAGTCAGGCTGTGGTAGCCTTGGCTGGCTTGGAACTTGCTATGTAAACCTCGTCCTGAACTTGTGGCCTGGGTTACCTGAGACCCTGTCTCAAAACAACCAACCAAAAGCTCTGCATCAACCCGGAAGTCACAGAAGCCCTTAGAACCATCATGAGTTATATGTGGATTTCAAAAAAAGGGAATTCAACTTTGATATATAAAAGTGAAGAAGTATCTTTGCGAAAGCTCTATTGCAGACCCCCCCCTCCCCATAACTTAAAAAATAGGAACCTTGATAGATGCCCCAAGGCAGTTTACTTCCAGCCCCAGGTAGGCTAGTCAGCTTTCTTAACCTTGGTGTGACCCGAGCCCAGCTCCTCTGGCTTTGCTCTCTCTCCTGTCTGTTCTGTTGCCTGTGACCTAATCTACAAGAAGAGTCTTCGGTCGGGAAAGTAAACAACACATTGTTCTACGGTGGAAGGGTTTTGCAACCATTTTGCGTTGTGAAATATCCTCGTTGCTGTGAGGACTGACGCCTTGTCTCAAATACCCATGGCAATGGTCGCAAACTCAGATAAAGGGGCTGAAGAAAGACAGGAAGTATTTTCTAAATCTGGTCAGTTTCCTAGCTCTTCTGTGAACAAACTGGACTTCTTACAAAGGCATTAAGACTCTAAGATACAGTGCTGTATTTTAGAGTCATTTGCTGGCTCAGTTTATATCCACATGGTCCAAGGGCTCTCATGAAAGTGTGTGAGTATTGAGATCCCTTCACTAAATATAAATGGCTAAAGAAAACAGCTTCAAGTCTTCATTCAAGCAGTAGAAAAGGTGAAGGACCAGCAGCAGAGGACAAGAGGAATAAAGTACACGATACTACCTGACCCAGTCTTCTGTCACCCTCATTTGGAGGTCGAGAACCATTTCCAGATTCATCAAGAATTGACTATCACTACTACAGCAATTTTTTTTTTCAGAAACAAGAACTATAATAGGGGTACTTCCTCAATTTTAACAAATGTGTTAACACATTTATATAAACATCACATGGATGGGCCTCACAAAAAGATGAATAGATGAATTAAGAATATTCATGGCCAAGCTGGGTGGCACGTTCCTTTAATCCCAGCACTCGGGAGGCAGGGGCAGGTGCAACCCCTGCCTAAAATTAAAGAATATTCTCTGCAACTGCCAACACTAGGGTAGGCTGACGTACTTACAAGGTATCGTGTATTATGGGTTTTACAGGAATATATGTCCAAAGCATGTTAGAAAAATTAGTAGATAAATAAATGTTTACATAGACAGACTGTGAACTCTTAACATACAGGTGCAATAATTTTTTTGTTTCTTTATTTTCTTTGAGACAGGGTTTCTCTGTGTAACAGCTCTAGGTGTCCTGGAACTTGCTTTATAGAACAGGCTGGCCTGAAACTCACAGAGATTTGCCTGCCTCTGCCTCCTGAGTGCTGGGGTTAAAGGCGTGCACCACCACCACCACCTGGCTGTCAGATGCAATCATTTTTAAGAACAGAAATCTGAAATATTCTTATTTTCCTTATTTCTAGATAAAATTTATTGTACACTTGGAAGGAATTTGTTGTTTTGAGACAAGGTTTTATATAGCTCAGGGTAGCCTCAAAGTCACTATGGAGCTGAAAATGACCTTGACCCTCTGATTGTCCTGTCTCTACCTCCCAAGTGCTGGGATTGGAGGAATGCACTAACACACCTGTATTGCAAATCATTGTTTTTTAGTTTAGTTTTTGAGTCTGCAATAAATGTTCATGGCATAAAATTCAACATTATGAATGGCTAGGGAGTGAAGAATAAATATTTCTCTCCTTCGCAGAGAGAGTCTAAACTTCCTGTAAACCAAGACCCTCCACTTCTGTTTGGATTATGATACAGACAATCTTTGTTTTGTACATCAGTGGGTCATAAAGCAACTGTTAGGTCGGGCATGGTGGTTTAGGCTCTAATCACAGTACTCTGGAAACTGAGGCTGGAGGATTGTTTTGAGTTTGAGGCAAGCCTGAGTTACATAGTTAGTTTTAGATCAGCCTGGACCACAGAGTGAGAGACCTACTTAAAAAAAATAATAATTCCAAGGCTTTTTGGAGCCCACTCCCTGTGGTGGGATACCTTGCTCAGCCTTGATGCAGTGGGGAGGGCCTTGGTCCTGCCTCAACTTGATATGCCAGACTCTGTTGACTCCCCATGGGAGGCCTTACTCTCTCTGAGGAGTGGATGGGGGATGGGGTAGGGTGGACAGGTTGTGGGGAGTGGGGGGAGGAAAGGGAGGGGAACTATGGTTGGTATGTAAAATTAAAAAAAATTAGAATAAAAAAATTAGTTCTATGTAAATACAATATGCAGAAATAATCCTGAATGGAAAAATTACAGTGATTTCTGATCTTTCCACTCTACAATCAACTCAGAGTGCCTCTTTTCCATGTTTTGGCAAATTTTCAAAATCCTTCCTAGGTTTTCATCAGTGTTCAGCATTTACCATTGCATTTTCAGTGTCTGAATATCTCCACAAAAGATGTTTCATGTCTCTCGGAGCCCAGGCTGACCTGAAACTTGCTATGTATTTGAGGGTGACCTTGAACTCCTGATCTTCCTGCTGCCCCTTCCCATAGACTGGAATTGTAGGCATGTGTACCATGTATGACTAATGTGAATTCTCTTCACTGGCATGACTTCCTCTGGGGTATCACTATCATTTCCCTTCACTTATTTCCTTGGGCTACACTGTCTAGAGTCCGTCAAACAACCATGTTAGTGTTATTTAAAAATATATTTATATTTTTATATTTTTATTTGTGTGTGTGTGTGTGTGTGTGTGTGTGTGTGTATTCACATGAGGGTGTATGTGCCTGATGGAGGTCAGAAGAGGGTGATGTATCTCACATGGCGCTGAGAACTAAACTTTGTTCCTCTGGAAGAGCAGCAAGTGTTCTTAGCCACTAAGCATCTCTTCAGCCCCAATATTAATATTGTTACAGTACTATAGCTTGTATCTTGAATGTCCTCCACAAAGGCCCATATATTAAACATTCCCCCACCAAGGAGATGCTCTTAGGACCTAGCGGGAGGTGATTTGTCCTTGAAGGGATAACTTTTCTAGAGTCTTGTCTCTACCATATCAATAAGACAGGAGCATAATTTCTCTCTTCCAGAATCTGGGCAGGTCTGTAATTCTCTGTAACCAGTGGAAGGCAGTAGATGTAACCTTATGATCTTCCTTCCTTCCTTCCTTCCTTCCTTCCTTCCTTCCTTCCTT
>CABHPQ010001298.1:17136-27807 GCA_902168405.1 Peromyscus aztecus
AGAGAGAGAGAGAGAGAGAGAGAGAGAGAGAGAAAGAGAGAGAATCGAATCTGGTCTAGAGAAACCCGTGGTAATCTACCCAGAATGACTGACTCCTGCAGCTTGTAGATTTCAAATTCTTTTTTGTAGCTTCACATGAACTTTGTCTGGGTGACAGACTCACTGAGACTCTGTTCGGTATTTCCTTCCCAAGGTGCCGCACTTGTAAGTATCTTAGGTCTATGGTGGTTGCTTTCTGTCTCAATAGACCTGATAAGGCAGTATTTTAGTTAATATGTAGTAAACTTGCGAGGGTTCTTTAGCAAACTTCCTTGTCTTGAACTCGCCCTCAGAGAACTTGTCTATTAGTTTTCAGCTTTGCTTGCTCTTTAATTAGGAAAAAAAAATATACGTGTTTGGTTTCAAAGCATTCTTATTTTCTCTTCTATCTCATTGCTTACTATTGAAGCTCCCAGTTTTTAAGATATTTATTATAAGTTACGGTTTGCCAAGCATGCATAGTCAAAACCCAATTTCCTGTATAGCTCAGCCAACCTCAAAGAAGTACAGTGGCTGACCAACCTGAGCATTCTGGGTCAAGTTTGTGTGGCCGGACTCGCCTGAACGCAATCTGCAATTCCACTGTTTGCTTTGCATGTGAGAGCTCTCCTAAGACCTAACCTTTAGACAGCGAATGCCTTTCATTATGGGCATTAAGCTAAAGTATAAAGTAGCCACGCTGTGATGTTCTGAGCTATCTAAGATCCAAAGGTCTAAACTAACTGGTCTCAATATTCTTTTAAGAGGGGAAGATATTCTAACCTTGCAAAAGGAAACAGATAACCCGCTAGTCACTCTTGCAACAGGAATGATGAAGCCCAAGGAATTCCTCTAGCAAGATGGAGACATGAGGACAGCAGCCGTGTAGGAAGCCAGCCTGGATGAGGGATGAAGAGCCTCCACTGGCTCACCCCAACACCTGTCAATGCCGTGATCCTTGGCTGCGTATGGATTTCTGTGGTGCAGTGTACAGTTCTGAGCAGCTGCCTAACGTCCTGCGTAACTAACCTGGTGAGTTTCACCCACTTGATGTTTGTGTTTGCAGGAACTAGAACACATCTCATTTGTAACTGAGGTTCATTTTCGCCTCATGACACCCCTTTTTTCATGAGAAGGTAGCAAAGAATTCTGCTTCTTGGTTTGTTTTTTTTTCCCTGAAGGTAGAAGAATATATAATTTCAAAATATATGCAAGATATTTTATTTATTTGTTATTGCTCTCTAGATTTTTTTGAGGAATTCAAGGATTGGGTAAAAGAGTCTTTAAATAGAATCAGGTTTTACAAACTGTAAAATATTCAACTTAGCAATCTATTATAAAATCATGAATATCTGTTTAAAATATAAACTAGGCTTTTGGCACACTGTAAACTTTCCAGTTCCCAGTTAACAGGGGTGGTACTGTGGATGGATTGCGGACTAGGGAGCAGGGCAGAAGTTGGGGACAACATTTTGTGTCAAGCGACCAGGTTATGTGTGTCTCTTTATTTCTACCTATGTGTTTGTCAGGTTTGACTTCTCAGTTTTGACATGAAAAACTTTTTCTTTCGTATTGTTGTCCCTTTCCATGTATTATATCATGTCATTTCAATAGTGGCTTTGTTGTGCTTAAAACAGCCACTGGCTTTCTTTTAAGTTAACTTTTGTACTTATAAGTTAACTTGAAAAACCAAATGCTGTAGCTGGAAAGAGATGCATTCTTCCTCTCTAAAGATTGAATAATATAGCCAGGCTCTGGTGGTGCACCCCTTTAATCTCAGCACTCAGAAGGCAGAGGCGGGTGGATTTCTGTGAGTTTGAGGTCAGCCTGGTCTACAAAGTGAGTTCTAGGACAGCCAAGACTGTACGGAGAAACTCTCTCTCGAAAAACAAAAAAAAAAAAACAAACAACAAAAAAATCAAGAGACAAAAAATTAAATAAAAAAGTAGCCTGATTGCTTAATGACCGGCTAGGTATGGCATTTTGTAGCTTTATTATAAAGTACCTGAGTGTCAAACACCGTACTCATTCTTACGTTAACACCTTGGAGGTAGAGTTCTCCGGTAGATTAGAAAAGGGTGTGTTACACACTTACGTTTGAGTTCACGTAAAGCAGTAAATCATTGCTCAGGCAAACTGTAGATAGAAGCATTTCAAAAATAGTTTACAGAAATCTTTGCCAAGATCCTCCTGCCTTCGATGCAGAAATGTTTGCTTTTGCTTCTGTGGCTATAATACAAACTTAGAAATAGCATGGAAGTCATGGATTGTGAGGGAGAGCGAGGAAGGAGGAGCAGGAGTGAGCCAGCCTGGGCTACAGGAGATGTAGGAGACTGTGGTTTCCTGCCCTAAAAGAGATTTCTTTTTATTTTTTTTTCTGATAAGTATATGGATATGTTGTAGCTTATGTTTATATCTATACATATCACACTGTTTATATGATAAAGAGAAAAGAATGAGGATTCCACTGTTAACCATGATTATTTTTCTTTTGGTATTTTTCTCAAATAGATCTTGGTATATGTATGTGTGTGTACTCACACACGTATACATATATTGAGTTGATGTTGACCTCACAATCATGGCAATCCTCCTGTCTCAGTTTGTCTAGGTTAGAATTATGGGAGAAAGCCACGATGACTGGCTTAAACATATGTGTGTGTGTGTGTGTGTGTGTGTGTGTGTGTGTGTATGTGTGTGTGTTGTGTGTGTGTGTATGTATAATTTTACACACAATCATTTCACTTCACATTATATTGTGAATTTCCCTTTATATCCTGAGATTCTTTGGAAATAAGCTCTTTAACATCTTTAAAAGTTGTTCACGTCCTTCCTTTTGAACCTGATGTTCATTGTTTTCCAAACTACAGTCTTCCTTTGGTGACCAGCTCTCCTTACTGTTCTCTGTGTGTGGGCTCCACGCCCTTGGGGTTTGGCAGCTCACACAGACGACAGTCGGGTCCTTTGTTGAGCTGCCTTCCGTTCACCATCTACAGAGGAGGGCGCAGCCCCCGAGGTGGCAATTGCAAGAGACACAGTCTGCTGGTTTGACCAGTAAGTGCAATAAAAGTGTTCTGAGCTGGGCCTCCCACACTGGTTTGGGAGGGGCGGCCGCAGGTGGATGGGCAACTGAAAGCGGCCACTGCAATATGTGAGATACCCACCTTGTTATTCCTTACTGTCCTTTTGAATGTGGACGTTTGCTATGATGAACAGCTTTGATTTCAAGATTTTGATGGGTGGTTGATATCCAGGCATTTTCTTTTTCATTGAAGCATGAAAGACATTCTTGAATAAAAGAACATTAGGATTAAGTCAAGCATGGTGATTCATGCCTATAACCCCAGCAGATACAGAATCGGTACAGGTTTGAAGCCAGCCTGGGCTACAGAGTGAGCTCTGGGATATCCTGGGCTATGGAGTGAGATGGACAGGGATGACAGCAAGTAAACCACAGAAGAGAATGTTAGAATTGCTGGGGAAAGCACAAGCTTGAGTTCTGGAGCAGTTTCACATTGACTGAGGGAGTCTATGTGTGAGCTCAGTATACTAATGGCCTTGTGTTTGAATTCTAGATGCTGTGTGCTGCAGAAAAAAATTACTGAATGCTCTCATGCCATTAGTATTGTGAGATGGTTTATATAACAGAAACAAACAAACAAAACCCCAAAGATTCATAACAAATAATTTGTGGAAGTGCATTTTGCTGTAGATCCTGAGGGTAGAGCAGCAAATTAAAGACTTAGTTTCATCACAATTTTCCCAGCTTTATCTACGATTTAGCAACTGAGGACTAAATCCAGAAGTGCTTCCTTATCACTGTCAGTTCTATTCAGTAGAATCCCTGGGGATCTGTCCGTCCGCAGTTCTGCAGTGGCTGCAGCTGGAAACTCAAGGAAGGCAATTACGTGACCAATGGCCTCACAGAAGTTGCAGTTTGCTGAAACGTCAAAGTTTTGATCACTAGCCAGTTAAAAGTTACTCAAGTATTGTATCATAGTTTCATCGTTTTGACAAATTAGAGAATAATGACAATGCAGTTTAAAATGTACTTGTAAGGTTCCAAAGGAACCAACTGAAAGATGGTTAGAAAATTCAGGGCTCAGGAGGCTGTCCTGTTTAAAAATCCATATGCAAATATCAGTACCTTTTTGTATGTCAACATATGACATTAACAGCAGCAGCAGCAGCAGCAACAACAACAACAACAGATAACTGGGTCAGGTGGGTGCTGGAGGGACCCCTGAACGGTTAAGAGTGTGTACTGTTCTTGCAGAGGTCCCAAGCTTGTCTCCTAGTCCCCAGATTGGGTGGCTCACAACCACCTGTAACTCCAGCTCCAGAGATCCGATGCCTCTAGCCTCTGAGGCGCCTGTACTCAAGCTCACATTCCAATTCCCCCCACCTCATAATTTAAAATAATAAAGACAAATCCTAATGAGATATTGGGGTAAAAACCCTAATCTCCCAATTCTGTGCAAACATCTAGAAATTTACATAGCCTATTTTCTTGTAGAAACAGACTGGCTGTAAAATGGAAAATAATCCAGATCTAAAACTATGTACACAGGGAGTAAGTTAAGATTCCATTAAGATGGAAGTTCTTTCTTTGTTGTTTTTGAGGCAGGGTCTTTAAGCAATTTTAAAAGACAATGTATCTATCTATCTATCTATCTATCTATCTATCTATCCATCCATCTATCATCTATCTATCTATCTATCTATCTATCTATCTATCTATCTATCTATCCATCTATCTATCTATCTATCTATCTATCTATCGAGACATAAGTTTCCACGAGCTTAAAAAAACAATCTATCTATCTGTCTATCTATCTGTCTATCTATTGAGACATAACGTACCATGCACTTAAAAAAAATCCCTCCATTACCACCAGGTTCAAATAATTTCTAGGAGCTATTATAAACAAAGAGTATGATTGAAATACAAGCAGTCAAATAACAAAAACCAAAGCACATTAAAAAAAAAAACCCAAAACCAAAACCAAACAACCAATGTCTCTGTCTCATTAAAATAGTAGCCAAATTTACCGGGGAATATGCCAAAAATCCAGGAGTGGAAATGCCTTGAAAAGCCTAAAATAGGGGCTAGAGACGTGGCTTGAGGTTAAGAGCACCTGTTCTTGCAGAGGACCCGGGTTCACAACCATCTGTAGTCCTAGATCTAGGGGATCCAACAGGCATGCATATGGTACACATACATGCATGCAGGCAAAACATTCATATGCACACAATAAAATAAATCTTAAAAAAGAAAAGTCTGGGTCAGGTGGTGGGGGTGCACACTTTTAATCCCTGCATTCGGGAGGCAGAGGCAGGGAGATCTCTGAGTTTGAGGTCAGCCTGATCTACAGAGCTAGTTCCAGGACAGCCAGGGTTACACAGAGAAACCCAGTCTTGAAAAAAAAAAAAAAAAGCTAAAACAAACCCAGACTCCCTAACAATTTAACTATTTAAAACTTCAATTATTCTGTTTATTAGGAAAATAAACATAAATGATACAAAGAGAGTTTCAATGTGGGAAAAAGATATTACAAGCAATACATTAAATTAATTAACTTGGACGTAAATAAAAGCACTTAAAATAAGAATATGAATAACCACAAAAAAGAACGTTAGGGCTAGTAAGATGGCTCGGTGGGTAAAGATGCTCTCAGCCAGGCCTAGTGACCTGGGTTCAATCCCTAGGTTCAATCCACTGGTAGGAGAGAACCTCCTCTTGTAAGCTGTTCTCTGACCTCCACATGTGTCCTGGACATGCTCAACCCCCTCCCAATAAATGTAATAAAATTAAAGGAAAAAAATTTATAAACTGCTAAAACGTGTGTGATAACAATCGACCTCAGACCAAGCACAGAACTGGGAAGGAAAACCAATCATTTATTTCTGCTATCAGCTTGGTAAAGATATGAATATTTATGAAAAAAAGTTCATGGTTAATAAAAATGTGGGTAAGCTGAGTTTAGCATTCATTATAGGCTACAATGTAATTTGTAACTTTCTAGAAAAAAATTTATTAATAAATATCATAAGTGATATTTGTTAGCTCTGCCTGCACATCAAGAAACTTACTTGAGATTATTGCATAGCTGATCATGAGTCTGTGAAAGGCTGCATACAGCAAGCTTGCACTTGATATCAAGGAGAGATTCCTAAGAGCTTGCACGGAATTGTAACTTTTTCTGGTTTTTTTGTTTGTTTGTTTGTTTTTGTTTTTGTTTTCAAGACAGGGCTTCTCTGTGTAGCTCTGGATGTTCTGGAACTCACTTTGTAGACCAGGCTGGCTTCAAACGCACAGAGATTCACCTGCCTCTGCATCTCAAGTGCTGGGATTAAAGACAGGAGCCACCACACCTGGCTTAAATATTTTATAAATATTATGTATATATATATATATATATATATATATTTCCTGTGTATTATGTGTGTGCTTGGTGCTCCGGGACAGCAGAGGAGGGTATCAGACCCCATGAACTGGAGTTACAGATGGTTGTGACCCACCACGTGGATGCTGGGAATTGAACCCAGGTCCTCTGCAAGAGTAATAAATGCTCTAAACCACTGACCTATCTTTCCAGCCCTTTAAAATTCTTAAAAATTTAAATTTCTTTGCTTTTATGTGGCAGTGCTGTGGTTGAACCTAGAACCTTGCATATGGCAGGCTAGTGCTGTACCACCAAGTCACGCCTCATCCTTATTTTTTAAATTAATATGTAAAAACTTAAAAATTGTATTATACAAGTACATTATTTGAATCTTCTCAGAACGTTATGAGTTGAATCTTTTTTGGTTATTTCTTCCTTCCTTTTTTGTGGAGGGGAGGGATTGGTTTAATTTTATTTATTTATTTATTTTTGAGTCAGAGTCTCCTTCTCTGGCCTGGAATTTCAGGCAATTCCCCTATCTTAGATACCTGAATGCTGGGGTAACGGGTATGAAGCAGTATAACTGGCTTTTGGATTAAGTATTCTTCTTCTTCTTCTTCTATGTGAAATGAGAAATACTAAGTCAAGCATTTCTCTTAAGGAGCAAATCTATGTTAAGATGAGTTAAAATGCAGACCGTTCTCCTTGGTTCCGTTTGTGAGGGAGGAAGTTAAGAATTCGATTAGTTCCAGCTCCGGTGCTGGGATAGACAAGGCTTGTGCCAAGGAGTAGGTGTTGGGTTAAGAGTGTCTGTGATGTGGGACCAGATTTGTGTGTTGGAGGTACATGACTCACTGGAGCTTTGCAGGGAGTGCTGATGGTTCAAAGTGCACAGAACACTTTTGTGTGTTCACAAAGATCACAACTTCCCTGCTTCTTGAAACTGGAACCCAAGCAGTTTATTAAACTTCTTTGGGTCTTGGCTATAAAACAGGATTAGTAATAGTATATATTTTGTAGAATTTTTAAGACAGTTTCTTGAGATTCAACATAAAACAGAGTAATGCTGGCCCCCCCTTTTTTGGTTTTTGTTTTTCGAGAAAGGATTTCTCTGTGTAGCTTTCCTGGATCTCACTCTGTAGATCAGGCTGGCCTCGAACTCACAGAGATCCGCCTGCCTCTGCCTCCCGAGTGCTGGGATTAAAGGCGTGCGCCACCACTGCCCAGCAATGCTGGCCCCTTTATCAGTTAAGGTTCTCTAGGGGGAAAAAAACCAGTAGATTGTATATGTATGTGTATATGTATATATCTATATGCATACGCATATATTATGCACTGGCTTATCCATTACTAACTGAGTAGCCCAAAGTGGCCATCTGCATGATAGAGAGGTTGAGAACTGGGTAACTGCTGAGTCTGGGAGCTGGATGCTTCAGTCATTCCAATTTAGCACTGACCGCCTGGAGGCTCTGCAACTTCTTTGTATCTGGGCCTCCACCTGAAGGGCCGCAAACCCTGTGGGAAGATCGCCCCCACAGGCTGTCTTTCCTGGAAATGCCCACAAAGATCCACCTAGAAGCTCCAGATACAATCAAGTTGGCAAGCAAGGTTAACCATGATGCCCTTATCAAAGTTAGGAGATGCCTCTCTTCCGTGTCTGGAAGCCTGTGAGGAGGTTCTGGGAAACAACTTTAGAGATTTGTGGAGACCAACAGAGACAACATCAGGACCAGGGGTCAATTTTCTCAAGTTCTTTGATCATTTTTATTAGTGACTCAGTATTCTTCCTTGTTCTATATAGGTCCATTCAGATTTCTTTCTTTCCATGCTTCAGTCTTGATAGTTTATGTTTCTAGGAATGTGTCCACTTTACCTCAGCTATCCAGCTTGTTCGTGTAGGATTGTTCACGATGCTCTCTCAGAATCACTGGTGTTTCTGAACAATGGTGGTCCTACATTCATTTCTGATCTCAGTACCGTGTCTTCTCTCTCTGCTTCTTAGCAGCACGCCTAAAGGCTGTCACTATTGTTGGCCTTTCCAAACCAGCTTTCGGCTTCGTCTGTTTTCTGCACTGTTTTTCTGTGCTCTCTCTGATTCACCTCTGCCCTGCTCCTTGCTTCTCCCACCTTCTACCTCTGAAGGTTTCGTTCATTCTGTTTCTAGTGTCTTCAGTGCAAAGTCAAGTTGCTCATCCGAGTTTGCTTTGTTCATGGAGGCACTTAGAATTAAAAAGGATATTGCATTTACTTATGTATTTATTTATATGTATGTGAGTGTTTCAGTGTGTGTGTGTGTGTGCATACATGCCGTGGCACATGTGGGGGGAAAGAAGGCAGCCTGCAGGAGCCATTTCTCTCCTTCTGTCCTGTGGGTCCTGGGGATTGGGAAGAGCGGGTTTATCATTAGCTTAGTAATGGGCTGTCTCCTGTGACAGTACTGCCCGTTCAGAGGCCACACTGGATGCTTAAACCACACTTCCATCCTTCTTGGGACTTTTTTTTTTTGTCATTTCCTGTGACATACTTTGTTTATTGAACTGGAAGCCAAGGATGGACACTATGTACCTTGCTCTATGGGTTACATCTGTAACTCAGTGTTTCATATCAACAAACCTTTTTTGTTTGTTTGTTTGTTTTGCTTTTTGAGATAAGGTTTCATTATAGTCTTGGTTGGCCTGGAACCTACTCTGTAGCCCAGGCTGGCCTCAGACTCATAGAGATCCACCTGCCTCTGCCTCCTGAGTGCTGGTATCAAGGGTATGTGTAACTACACCCAGCTTAGAAAACTCCATATTCTTTTAAAATATTTTTTTAAATTTTTTGAGGTTATCATATAATTGCATCATTTTCCCCTTCCCTTCTCTCCTCCAAAGCTTCCCAAGTACCCCACTTTTTGTTCTCTTTCAAATATATGTCCTTTTTTCCTCTTATCTTTGATATGTATATATGTATATGTACACATACAAATATTACGTATATTCATAAATACAGAGGTACAGTTCTGCTCAATTCATACAATGTTACTTGTGTTCATATGTTTTCAAGGCTGACCATTGGGTATTGGCTAACAAATGGTGTGCTCTTCCCTGGGGAAGACTGTTTCTTTCCACCCTCTGCATTCCTTAGTTGCCTATAGTTATTTGTTTTGGATTGCAGCCTTGTGAGCTTTCCCCTTCAGCAAACTCTTAAGGGGAGGGTCTGGGTAGACAAGATATTGCAGACCTCTATCTCTGGACTCAGGAGGTGAGAGGCAGTTGGATTGAGGGGTCAAGGCCAGACTGGGGTACATGGAGAAATACTGTTTCACTAGACCAGACAAAACCAAGTAAAACCAAATCATGGAGGTTCTGATCAGGACCAACCAGTACTAGAAATGCGCCTGTGGGTTGCCTGTGCCTGTGGCTTTAGTCAGTCAGCAGAGCAGAGAATGAATGAAAGGAACTATTTTTCATGTGACACCACTGACCTGAGCATCACGGGCCCAGTACTGCCATTCTTTATTATCTTCCTGTAGATGGAGGGCTCCGTTCAAACAATGACCAGAGAAATGAGAAATGTATAGACTCCCGCTTCAATTTCTTTTTTTTTTTTGGTTTTTTCGAGACAGGGTTTCTCTGTGTAGCTTTGCACCTCTCCTGGAGCTCACTTGGTAGCCCAGGCTGGCCTCGAACTCACAGAGATCCGCCTGCCTCTGCCTCCTGAGTACTGGGATTAAAGGCGTGCGACACCAACGCCCGGCCCCGCTTCAATTTCTTTTATCTTTCTTAAAACACCATCAACAACAAAACAAACAAACAAAAACAACCCAACCGCTAACTCCATCCAACCAACCAACCACAGAACACGTTAAATGCTTGCCTAGCATACAGGAGCCTCTGGATCTGATTCTCAGCGCTGGGAAAAACAAAACAGAACAAGACAAAAACAAAAACTGCTAACTCAATCACGTTCTGAACCACTGTACTCTTGTGTCATCCTAGATTACATGGCAAGTGGGAGGGCCATCCTGCGCTACGTGAGACCCTGTTTCCCAAACCAGGATGACAAAACAAAAGGAAACAAAAACCATAAAAACGCATTTGTCATTTAAAAGTATTTGCATGTGTGTGAAAGTCTCGGTGTGGGTGTCTGCATGTGGGTGCAGGTATCTGTGGAGGCCAGAAGGTATTAGATCCCTGAGGATGGAGTTTCAGGTGGTAGTGAGAAGCCTGATGTGGGTGCTGGGAACTAAACTCAGGTCCTCTGCATAGGAGGCACTCTTAACCAA
>CABHPQ010001299.1:0-23616 GCA_902168405.1 Peromyscus aztecus
TGTGTGTGTGTGGTTTATGGGTACATGTGATATGTCTCACATGTGGAGCTCAGAGGATTCTGGGGCTAGAATTCAAGTCCCGGGGCTCTCACAGCAAATGCCTTTACTCACCGAGCCAAGTGTTTATCAGGCACAAATACTTCTCTTATACATAGGTTAAGTTTTCATATCCCAAGGTGTGAACCAGGAGTGCTCCAGAGTTCAAATACTTTTGACTTTTAGATAATTTGCAAAAACATGACAGATTCTTGGGAATGAGACCCAAGTATAGGCACAAAATCTATTCATGTTCCATATATACCTTAAATGTAGTATGGAAAGCAATTTTGACTAGCCTACTTACACATTCTGTGCATAAGGGTAGTTATGATATTTTTTATCTGTGGCATCAGGTTGATACTCAAAAAGTCTTCTATTTTAAGAGCATTTAGGAATTCAGATTTTTAAATCAGAGATGCTTAACTTGTATTATTGACTTTATTTTGAAATGAACCTTCTAGAATATATGTAATGACACAGTGAACAATAGTGTAAGTCTATAAACCTTTATGGATATGGAGTTACTAGTCTATTAATGATGAAGCATAGGATCCGTTTTCCCAGGTTAGACAATTAGATTAATCTTTTCTGAGAAATTCTTGTCTTTAAAAACATTTTGACCACATTTTCAATATAACAGCATCTTTAAATTACAGTTTGGCCATTAATAAGCTCTTTAAGTAAGTCCTATTTCTTAAAGGTATATAGATTTAGATATCTAAAAAGCTAACTAATTTAGCCATTTAAGAGTTAACTCACACATCCCTGAACATCAAATAGCTATATTGGACTTTATACAAATTGGGTCATGTGCACACAGGGCCCTTCTGATGGTCCTCAGTTGTTTTAGCATATGAGATTGCAATAAATAGATTACACTTGCATTACTAAGTTCTTTGATGAAATCTAAATAAAAAATTACTTTGTGAATAGAAATCTGCATACATTTGAAGCTATAATGGGTGAGCCAGTACCATGCATTTAAACCACTTAGAATATTTTCAGTTTATTTGAATCAATTGTGTTCTTTGACTTGGAATATCTGCTTTTTGGTACTATTGTGGGATATTTGTCAAGCAACTAATACTGTCTGACCCAAGGTGAACAAAATCTCTAAATATTCAGCTTGCATGATATTTGCAACAGCTGACATGCACCCAAATTGCTCTCCTCTAATGTAATTCAATTTCATGTTGCTTCAGGTAAAAGCAAGCAGTTCGAGCATGTTTTGAATATAATTCCTGTGGCGCTAGGTTCGTGCACACTATGTTATTCTTGTATAAACAGATTTATGGAAGATGAAAATAGGATTCATAAATAAGAAACACAGATTTATTATTATGGAAATATAATCAAATCTAATTCTACAATCAAAAGGGAAAACTCTTTGTAAATTAAAATTAAGAATTAGAAATTATATATGTGTATGTATAGGTATATATATATATATATATATATATATATATATATATATGTTTTCCTGAGATTTAAAAATGCTTTAAAAAGGAAATGAAGATGTCGAAGAATACAAAAGGAAAAAGAATGCCGGAGAGGCACAGAAGACGAGGAGGAGGGCACAGACAATTTGATCTAATTTACCCTCTCTTGCAGTGCAAGCGAATTCACATGATCTAAATCAATTATGTCAAGTGATTGCCTAATTTATTCATAGATTCCTCCAATTAGAAAATAAAGCACACAGCCCTTTTCTTCAAATTCTAAACAACCGCCTCCATTCTTCTCTATTTAATGAAATTGAGGCTTTTGGCCTTCTATGTTTCCTGTGTTTGATTCTTTCCTAAAATATGTTTTTTTTTGAGGCTTCCCCACTTTGAAATGAAAAAAAAAAAAAGAACTAGTTTGGGTGAGTGAACAAGAGTGCATAGTGCTACATCCTGCACCTTCCTATCACGGCCTCATCTCTATTCCATTTTGCAACCCAATCCAAACCTGTGTTTGCCCTTTTACTCACTTCCCATTTCACCATTTGCTTGCCCTTTTATTCATTTAATCTTTTGATGTTAGGAATGGAGAATCTGCCTACACAGTAAGATCAGCCAAATCAATGATGGAGATTAATGGAGTCCCCGAGACTGCAGCCAGATTGCTCCAACAGCATTCATTCAACCATCCATCTCGGGTGTATTTGGCACACAGGCATACAAAATGTTGAGCAGAAGTGCCCAAGAATCATTAGGTATGACCCTGGAGGGGCTTGTAATCTGATTGGAGTCAGAAAAAAAAATTCTCATTTGGTGGGTATCCAAAGAGTGCAATTCTGTGCTAAAATTAGTGATATCAATGGTATCTGCTTCAGGAATTTATAGGAAGATCTTGGGGGGAGAATGATAGTCTCAGAGGACACCCAGACTTGAACAGACCCTGAATGGAAGAAGGGATTTAGATAGGAGATAAGGAAAAAAAAGGTCTCCTACTATTAGAGGTAAGGTTGGAAGATTCATAAGTTTAATTTGAAACAGAAAGTCAAAATAACTTGGGACCTAATGTCACAAATATGTCTAAGTTTGAATCCCTACTTGTCACTTAGTATTGGGACACCATATACAAGCCTTTCTCTTTACCCTGATAGCCTCATATATGATGAGTTCATAACTGTCCCCAAACTTTCAAAGGCTTGAACATTGGGTATCAGTATTTTGAGATACTGTGGGTAATTGTGTGGATTAGTAGAAGGTCCTAATATCACTGGGACTACATCCTTAAAGAGGACCACAGAGTCTCCATGCTCTGTGTTCCATTTGGAGATGACATACTCTCCCATTATTACATGCTGTCATTCTCCTCAGATGTCTAGTCAATAGGGTCCACCAATGATGTGAGCAAAATAAATACCTTCTAACTTCATAAGTGGTCTGCATCTGGTATTTCATTATGGTAGCATGATTTTGACAAATAACCATGGAATTCCTATGCCGAAGACTGCCAGACATACACCAAACGATTCCCAAATGCTATCTGCCTTGAGCAAGACTATACTGTCACCATACTGCTGTCACCCTGATTCTTTTTTATAGTCTGGATTAACAGACTTGGGGATTTGAATCCTATGGCTGCAGAATTGGATCTTCTTGCCACATGTAAAGGAAGGTCTGTGTTTCAGGACCATCAGTGTCATTACCCTAGAGTTACTCTGACACACACACACACACACACACACACACACACACACACACACACAGAAGCACACTGCATTACAGTCAAGACGTTCTGTCGTCAAGGCCAGGGTTAATCCATGCTTTACGACAGCCTTACTTACTCATGCTGCTTTGCGGTTAATTCTACTTGTTCAGTTCAGAGGCTGTGCACATTCCTCCACCCTGGAAACGCCCTCTCAAGCTGTATCCTGCTTCACAGCACCAATCTTCATCTCAGCTTTATTGCAAAGTCTTCTTCATTCTGCTTTGTATACCCTTTTAAACATGACAAACACACTCATCCTTTCTCCTCACCAGGATTTTCCTTAGAGCAATAAACCCATGAAGGGTGTGGCCTCCGTGTCTCAGATCAAGTGAGTTTAGGAACTGCTATACGGATTTTATCTTGAAGACTCACAGAATCTCCTGCAGTCTGGAGCTATGGTTTTGGTATGAAGTGTTTCCTAAAAAGTTCATTTGTTGAAAGCTTTGTCTCTAAGGGCTGGCACATTTTGGGAAGTTCTAGAAACTTTAGGAGGTAGGGCCTGTATGGAATAAGAAGGTTACTAGGGCCAGATCCTTAGGGCTATCTTGTCTCAGGGTCCTTTTTAATCTCTCTCTCTCTCTCTCTCTCTCTCTCTCTCTCTCTCTCTCTCTCTCTCTCTCTCTCTGTCTCTCTCTCTCTCTTTCTCTCTCCCCTCCTCTCTCCTCTCCTCTCCTCCCCTCCCCTCCCCTCCCCTCTCCTCTCCTCTCTTCTCTTCTCTTCTCTTTCCCTTCTTTTCCTCTCTCTCTCTGGCTATGTCTCTCTGCCTCCTGTCCAGCATGAGTAGCCTCTGTCACATTCTCCCAGTGTCATATGTTCTTTCCTCTATGGGCCCCCAAACAACAAAACCCACCATGACATACTGATATACAAATTCTCTGGCACTGTGAGCCTGCATACATAAGGCCTACTTCCCACTCCTCAGTTATTTTTGCAGTTATTCTCACTGTGGCAATAATGGCAAACACATCTGGAATACACACATTTAACTTTAAATAAACATTTCCCAATTTTCATATCACTCTGTTACCAATATCATATTAAGACAATCTGTTGGTTTTTATGTTGCACATGAGTGGCACATGCATGAGTCCAGTACTCCGGAAAGGAGGGCAGAAGGAGAATGACTGTGGGTTTGAGATCAGCCTCAGTCTCAAAGATCTTGTCTCAGAGAAGCCCTATACTGTCACTAAACACACACACACACACACACACACACACACACACACACACACACACACACCCCAAAACAAACAAATTCCCAAACCGACCAAACAAAATCTTCCAGTATGTGGTTTAGGCTGTCTTTGAACTCATCATCCTTCTGTCTCAGCCTCCAGAGTGCTAGGGTTGTGTATGCACATCACCACACCACTTATTTTAATGGAATTTCTATGGTCTCCTACACTTATATCCACAATTACGAGCTGTAGTCTTTGTTAAGTTTACATACTAGATCCACAGCAGGAGGACCAGGCCAGTAGGCTTTCTTCTATCTTTCTTGGTTGCAGAGAAAACACTGGGGTTATTTACCTCATATATACTGATTTATTGAGCTAGAAATAAAAAAAGCTCCAAGGTAATTCATTTTTCATCCAATTTTTGTGTGATGATAACTTTTCTTAAATGCCTAAAATTGGCTAAATGCTTTCCAGTTCTTTGGTACAGGCCTGCTTTACTATTAAGGAATCTCAAGCTGGACCCTTCACCTTCTTATAGTTTTTTCAAGATAGTCCAGAAGTGCTTGGGGACTGGGGATTATGCCAATCAATTCCAGGATCAGCAGAGGGTCGATAGCTTATTCCCAACTCACTTAAAACTATCACTCCTGATTAGTCAATTTTCAATATGATCTCTATTTTAATTTTCACTTTAATTTTTACATCTTGCATAGAGCTCCCAGACACCTTTTCTTATGAACATTGGCAACCAGGTGGGTACTGATATATTAGCCTTCCCAGTCATGCCTCCTCTTTCCACAAATTAGAATTCCGTATGTGCCATAATGGATATCTTTTCAATATCTTTATTCACTTATGACATTATTACTGTTTACACACTCAATCCTTTAAACTTAACCCATGAGAATATTTCTTTTTTTTACTTGCTTTCAAGTAGATTTTATTTTATATTGTTAATATATAAATACAGAATGCAGTGTTAAATTATATTATATATTATGAAAACAAGGTGAAAAACAGAAATGGCAAGTGATAGAATTGATGTAGCTGAGTGGACACGCTGTTTGGGAAAGATCCACTGAAGTATCAGTCTGGGATTAGGGTACATTTGACATGATAAGAACAGCAGCCCAAGGAAGAGTTCAGAGGACATGAGACAAAGGGTATTTGGGATTTACAGACACAGAAAAGAGACAGAGTGAATAATGTTGATATGAACATGAGAAAGCAAAGAATCCCTACAGTCTAGATACAGTCAGAGCTGGTTGAAGACTGTGAGGATATATTCAACATGTGGATGGACAGATATTGGGGAGTGTTAGCAAAGGTCTTCCATGTTTGCTATCAGGAAAACCATGAGAATATTTCTACTAAAAAAAATAAGCTATAGAAATAGTATTCTGTTGTCTATTGTCATTGACGTGTCTTAGCTAAGAGCAGTATTTAACATGGAGGGATTATCCAATATATTTATTTAATGAACAAAGGAAAGGAGAAGAGATGAATAAATGATTTTCATGTAAAACTGAAATCACATCTTCAAGCACTAGATGGCTTCTGAGTCTTGGGATAGTAGAGTAGGCATCTACAGTAATGCCAGCTGGTATGGTGCATTCTAAAGCAGTGAGGCATGCTGCATGTGACGTCTGAGAGTGGAGCGCAAGTATCCTGATGAAAATTACATTATTATTTAAAATATTAGTTGATTTGTTAGAGATTAAGAAACTTTTGGAATCATAAAATAGTCTGAATTTGACTCTACTTCTGGATAATTTATTTTTTCTTAATCATTTCACGAAAGATATAAATGTATTGATTAATATGTAGTTTGGAACACATAACACAGTGAAATATCTGCTTTCCCCTGTGATCAAGGGCTAAAACTTGACCTTTAATGTAGAGTAGCATTTTACTTGCAAAAGTGATATTTCATGTAGAATTCTTCCACTTACTTAAAAAATGTTCATATGGTACACAAAAGAAAATATAGAGCAAATATATGAGATACATATATATTTATCTGTAAAGTAATTTAAAAAGTAAAATATTCCTTTTAAGTTTATCAAGGTGGCAAAGATGAGAACAACCAGTAACAATCCGATGCTTTCATATACTGCCAATGGGAACACAATTGCTTTTCAGGAGGGAACCAGTCACGGATCAAGAGCTCAAAGTTTTACTACATCTGGTCAACCAATTACAGAAACCTACAATGGTGTAAGAATCACTTCACTCCTGAGGAAAATACACACATAGAGATGAGAATAAAAGCATTCAAGACTGGGGAGGTTTTGCTTTAATAAGAAACTACTACTACTACCCCTAAGGATGAAGTGCCTCTCTTCCTCACTGGAGCTTTAGTGTATGCCTGAAGTGTTTCCAATATCACTCTTTGTCATTCAGGATCCTTCTTGGAAGGGATAATTATGAAACTGCCAAACTCCCTTTCATATATATATATATATATATATATATATATATATATATATACTATAGCACATATTTTATGTGATTTTTAGCTTCATATTTAGTATAATGGTTTCAACCAAGAGACTTTCTCACTTCTAAACAACTGCAGTGGATTTGGCTTGTAATTCCAAGGAGAATTTCAGTACTTTGTTCCATTCTTTGAGCAGATGTTTTAGCTTTATATTTTTATGGAGATATTCTCATATTAATACAAAAGTTCTTTGAAAATGAACATGGGATCACATTTAAATACGAACAATGGCTTAAGAAACAAAGGCAAGTGAAGAGAAAAGGTTCACATTTGGCTTATTTAAAAGGATTAGAATCCTATAGAGGAGCTCAATTAAGATACAAATACAAGAAAAGCAATTCAGGTATTAAATTTTAAGAGAAACTCAACATTCCAGTTTTAAAGGATAAGGTAGTTTCCCTACCAATCAAGATTTTCCATCAAGTTATAAATCATGTTCTAATATACAAAGGCCAGCTTCATAAATATCTTCATGGATTGGCAATTGCAAAATATCACTAGTCAAGATTCAGTTACAAACATGTCCAAACTTTATAGTTGTCTTCGTATCTCTTGCAAGAAAATGTAACATTATGTAACACTTGAAGAGAATTTATTTCTACTGGCAATTTACAAGTCAGTCACCAATTACAAGGAGACTTGAAATTTAGTGGCTCCTTGCTAGTTATCCTAGTAACATTACTTCTTCCACAACTGCTAACATTACTAAAAACATCACTGGGTTAAATGTTTTTATGTGGAGGATTGTTCTTATTTCAAAGGCTGGTTTCTTCTTTAAATGAAGAAAACATGATTGTTCAAAATGCAAATGATTTCCTCCCTCAACAGGAGATAAATGAAAGCAAGTATGATTAGGGCTCTTTGTGACCATTTATGGATTGGAAAGTATCTGATAAGGGTGAGCTGGAATGAGCCAACACTTTCAGAAAATTCTAGAAACATAATTCAGTAGGAATGTGTAATTTCTAGACAGCAGGGATCGTTTCCAATGAACACAGCAATTCATGCTGAAAATCTGTTTCTGAGGCAAAAATACACACCTTTAAACTCAGTACGGCAGAGGCAGGTAGATCTCTGTGAATTTGAGGCCAGCCTGGTCTATGTAGGAAGTTTCAGGCCAGCTGGGGCTACGCAGTGAAACCTTGTCCAAAAAACAAAAGAAAACCAAGAGCAATGTTTCTGATTGTGTGTGGAAACTAAAGCTGGGGGAAGATTACAAGGGGGTGTATAGGAGAGAATTATACCCTGACCCAGACAGCCACTCCGGCTCTGTTGCTCCAACCCAAATGGGAATCCTACTTACTTTTGATGATTTTTTAAATTTATTTATTATGTATGTAGAAGAGGGTTCCAGATCTCATTACAGATGGTTGTGGGCCACCATGTGGGTGCTGGGAATTGAACTCAGGACCTCTGGAAGAGCAGTCAGCGCTCTTTAACCTCTGAGCCATCTCTCCAGCAGCCTACTTACTTTTGAACAGGATCTGTGCATTGCACTAATGCACTGAGAAAAATGGTCTAGCCATAGACACAGAGAAGCGATCTGATCTCTGAAATTCAGTAAATATTAGCAATAACCTAGAATTCATTTTTAAGTGTAGCAATTACTTGAAATTTAATTCTTGTTATGGTTTTAGTTACTCCAATATGGATTTTCTTAAGGTTCTCCACAGGGCTGTTTGGGGTGGAGATGCTGCTGTGAATTGCAGGGAACAGCTTTTTTTCTTTGCTGGTTTCACTGACTCTAAGTGCTGCCCTGTGCTCTCTGCAAACTCCACTTGCTTTCACTTCAGTCGGAATTCGAGTTTGGATGGTTATTTTAACCATAGAAACACATTAGGATACACGAGGCCAGGTGTGCTTCCATGTCCTCGTATTCCCAACTACTCAAGGCTGAGGCAGCAGGGTCACATGTTTGAGGCCTGTCTGAACAACACGGTAAGTTCAAGGTTAGCTCAGGCAACTAGTGAGGTCCTGCCTGAAAATTAAACATTAGAGGAGGCAGGCAGTAGGGTTAGGGGTGGAAGTCAGACCTAGAATTCTTTCCTAGCACGTGTAAGGCCCTGAGTTTGATCCCCAATATCAAAAACAAACAAAACAATCACCACAAAACCCCTTGCCCTGAAAGAGAATCTATGTTTCTTACTGAAAAATAATACCACAGTTCCTTTTCCACAGAGGTGGTCAAGTTTCTTTCTCTTCTCCATCTTTATGAGTTGTTTTAATTTACATATTTTCCCCTCCATACCAAGCATACAAAAAGCCAGGGGTCAGTTTTCTGTCATTGCCATCTCCCTAGATCCGAAGCTTGTCAGCCTGCTCTGTCCTGTGATGTGGCTGTCATCACTTGAGATATCTGGAGTGTGCATCAGTTTATGAACTTGAGTTTTCCTGTACCGAGCGGGAGAGTGCCTGAGCCCAGCCCCCTGTGCTGCGACACTTCCTTCCTCCAGGTGTTAGCTTTATGTCTTTCAACTGGTTTTCATTGGACATGGTTTCTGGGCCCCTCTACAGTATCTGGATCCATTTTAGAATGTTCTGGTGTCCATTAAAATGTTGTATTCAGTTAAATACAGTCCTGTACATGTACACTGTAGTAAAGCAGTCTTGTTACTTGATCTGATAACACGGAAGTTCATTCAGGAGCAGGCATGTCAGGAGATCACCTAAAAGCACAGGGCATTGTCACGGTTGTCATCATGCCAACACTCAGAGTCTGATACTAGCACAATTGTGCTTTCACTAACCTGTTCAAGAACTATTTCAACTTCCATGACTCTATCTCAGGAAGGTCTTCCTGCCCTCTGTCTGGGTCCCCATCTGAATTTGGCTTCGAGAAGTAGTTATTTCTATCTGAAATTTTATTGTTTATTCACTGTGTACAACTTTATTATCTATTTGTCTAAAGAGAATAAACAGTTCTATCATTTACCTGGAATACTGCCTTGCATATGGTAAGCATCCAGTGAGTCCTCATTGGATAAATACTGTCACTCTTTGATATTTGTATGTATGATTTGTTGAGTGTGGGCATGTTCATGTCCCAGTGTGCAGCGGTCAGAGGATAACTTTCAGGAGATGGTTTTTCCCTTCCAACATGGGTTCTGGGATCAAACTCAGGTTACCAGGCTTTCATGGGAAACATTTTTACCCACTGAGCCATCTTGCCAGCCCAAATTTTGGTGACCCCGTTTTCACAAATCTGGGGACTGAGTTTTCATGAAAATTATGTCAGTTAAACAGAATGGCCATTTCTCTGGGACAATCTCTATTGAAAAATTGGTAAGATTGCATTTCATTCCAGACTCTCTTCCTCCAAATTACAGATAGCCAAGTTCTTTCAGAGTCCTTGAGTATTTAAAAACTATTTATCTCTTCAAACATATTCTTTCTTTATATGCTGAAAATTTTCAAAATCCTTTCTTCTGACATTTTGAAATGCACAGTTATACAATTTTACACTTCGTTTCTAGCTCACTGGAACTTAACTATCTGATGATCACGTCTCCTCTTGCTGAGTTGATTTTTTTTTTTTTAATTTAGGACAGTTCAGAATTGTCAAGCACAGAATCTTACCATATTTGCTATTTAACTTCCTTTGAGTGATAATAAACCTCTAATTGGTATATTTCAGTAGTGAGCATTCTAATGCTATATACCTCAGTGTATAATTTAGATCACTGATCTCAATCAGAAAACAAACTGAAACATATTAAAGGTCAATATCACATGTAATACTTCCTTGAGTTGCCCATACAGAAATTCTAACAAGGAAAAGTGGCCTCAGTTATTCCATAGATTCCATGCACACTGCCATTGGCCACCAGAGTTTTATCCTTTTTTTATTTCACAGATATGAATATCTGAGGATCCACACTGAGGTCACCAGCTGTTTTGGGAATGTATCAGCTTTGTGAGATTGGTTCTTTTCTTTCATGCAGTTTGAGGACGACTCTGGATGATTTCTACTGACCCAGGAGAGCCACTTTACAATCCCAGTCCACTTAGAGCACAAGAAAAGCAGATCTTCTAACTCCCACATACAGGCAGCTCCATATCTCCAATAGGAACATCATCCTTTTGATGCACTTGAAGGAAAACCACCCCAGGAACCCAGTGGCTCCGCTCTCTACCTGGCACTGATAGGAATCCTCAACAATGGAACATCATACCCTGTCCTAATCCTTTAGAAATAGCTTGCTAATCTTGGGAGGATTTACAAGTTTCTTCCAGGCAGCTGAGTAGCTCTTACTCTCTAGTTCACCCTCAGTATTTTTCTTTTCTCACCATTTGACCCTTTTTCTTACCAGCCACTGGTAACCAGTGAGTTCTTAAGTAGCCACACTAAAGTCTTTAATTGCCTAGGCTTTTGCTCTCTAAGTTTGCATCATTACACCAGAAGCGCCTTCTGGAAGCCTTCCCTTAACTGCCTAGCTTTCCCTTCCTGTTAGGGGTTAATCTGGCGACAGCCATCACTTTCCTCATCACTTACTGTACTCTGGCAAACAGTGGATCCTCAGTCAGCATTGCTTCACCAGTGACCCAATAGCTCTGCAATTCCCTTCCCCTGCTTGACTAAGGCACAGGGCATCCAGCTCATTCCATTCTGCTCCTTCCTGATCACTTCCTTGACTAATTTAGAAGGCGAGTAAGCACTGCTTTGGGGGCTGTCGTTAGTGACTCTTTACCAGTCAGATTTGTTATTTAAGTGTCAGACTAAGGGCTCAAAGAGCAATAGCTGATTCAACTTTTACCATCTTCAGAGGTATTGCTTACTGATGGTAATAAAGAAGATCCATGGGAATAAAGCTTTACATTAAAATACATCAACACATATTAATAAACTAGCATAATATCAGAATATATAATTTTATACATTTCTTATATTCAGTCTTCAGGGTATTTGTCATATTCTATTACAAAAATGAAATCTATCATTACAAAAACAATTAAAAAACAAAGTAGTAGAGAGGTAGAGTGGGGTTAATTAACTTATTTCATTCCCATCTTTGATCTGACATGAGAGATGGCAATTTTTTTCTGAGAGGAATATTCCACACCTATGAGAGAGTGCTGTTCAAAATATATCTTTAACATTTGCCTTTACAGGTACAGGAAATCAAGTTGTGTATAGTTTACATCAACTGTGTGTGTCTGCAAACATTCCCTAAATTTAAAAAGTAGAAGAAACTAATGAAGAATAAAGTTGCAGATTCTGGAAGACAATCAGCTGACCCATCTCTCCTCCCAAGTTTAGAGATTGTTACGCAGGACACATGCAGTTTGTAAAGAGACATGCGGCATTGCGATGCCAGCAGCTGCCATTGTCAGAAACTTCCTACAGTCTCATCTGGCTGCCTCATGCATCACTGTAGTCCCGTTTCCTCCCATTGAGCAGAGGCAGACAGCTGGCCAGGGCTCCTCAGCTGCACAGCCCTCAGCCCTCTCCTCCTGTGCCATAGACGCCATCTGAAACGGAGTGCGAGCCCAAAGGGAAACAGGACACAAAACTCTTTTTTAAAAAGTCTGGTGAGAAACAGGGTTTTCAACTTGACTTTGAATGGGGCTATAGATTAGGTCAACAATGGGGCCAAAATCTTGAAGTGCTGTCCCTTAAATAATTGAGACTAATTCTTAAACACTATTATGGGGTCATAAAACACCAAGCCTGGAAATTAAAGATTTTTATGCCTCATCAAAAAGTCTTTGAATGTAACTCCCTGGCATTCTGCCAAGGAGGGCAGCTCTTGGGGGGAAACCCTATGCCAAAGGCCAAAAAGGCAGCTGTGTCGTTCAGCTTCTGAGGGCTTCCAACTCAGCACCCACACAAGCTCAATTATGAACAAATTAAAGGGATCCAGACTGAACATAGTAATTCTGGTAATTTAAATAAATAGAGTAAAGTCTGCAATTAGTAGGGAAAGATTGATTTTCTGGAAAACCCAGAAGTATCTACCCAGTCACTTAAATTGTACCCTAGCCCTTGAATAAGCATAGTTATAGCCAATTGCTTAAAAATAAATTTCTTGTCCTTATTATTTTAATCATCATTGATCTGTCTTAAACATGACCACATGCAAACTCCAAAAAATATCTACTAAATATTGAAGCAAAATGGCCTCCCCAAATCTAGAGTGGTTACAGAAGAATTAAGAATAACAAATAAAGCTGCTGTAAGTTTTGAGTTATGTTTTAGAGTGTAGAGAAACTGAAACCCTTCTGCAGCCATTTCTCAAATAAAACTGTAGTTAATCAAATGGAACTTTACAGGTTCAGAGAAAACAGTTACTCAAAAAGAATCAGAGATTAGTTGTATACAAGCTACTAATTAATTTGTTTCTAGTTTATTAACAAAGAAAAATATATACCGTCACTCTGTATAGATCCTTACAAATCACTTAGTAAAATTCAATACCTATTCTTGATTTAAAGAATAAAGAGACTAATGAAAAAAGTTTAGTAAGCTAGGACTACAAAGAGGCCAATTTAACTTGATAAAGTGCTTCTATCAGAACCCACAGGAAGCATATATACCATTTACACACACACACACACACACACACACACACACTGAAGAAACATTCCTATTGCAACTTTGATTATCTGATTCTAATGTTCCTGGAAGAGTCAATGCATTTGAAAAGCCAGAGTCATTTAACTTTGAAAAAAATCTTGTTTTTTACTTAAAAATATAATTCAGAAGAGAAGTATCCTATAAGTAACTAAAATTCAGAGTAACAGCATGATAATTTACACAGGGTAGCAAGCGGTGCAGGGAAGATTTATATATCAATAAATCAACATGTCTATAAACCCACCCATGTACTAATATAAAGGAATTTAGTATCTAATGAGGATGCATTCCAAATTATGGAATGATGAAAAAGTCAAATATAATGATTGTTTATTTTCTGAAGAAATATTCTTCTATCTCATATACTATGAATGAAAATATATTATCAATCATTTCTTTCCAAAACGTCTCAGGAAGAAAATAAATGAGATAAACAGGACACCAACAAACCAAACAAAACAGAAACAAAAGGAAGACAAGATGGGGTTATATGATAAATCAAAATATTTGTGCTTATGTGTGTATGTGTATGGGGTGGGGGGAGGGCAGCAGCACACATCTTTGTGAAGGAGCCAGAGTTGACCTCAGAGTCAGTCTCAATCATATTCCACCTTAGATTTGAGACAGGGTCTCTCATGGTACCTGGAGATCACTGCCTGACTCCACTGGCTGCCAGTGAGCCCCGAAGGTCTTCCTGTGTGCCTTCCCAATTCTGATTACCAAGTGACTAACTTCTGTGCTTTTTAGATGGGTGGTGAGTTTAGACTCAGGTCCCCAGGACTTCACAGTAAACTATCGACTGAGCTCCCGTGTCGGTCCCATCAAAACATGATTTATGGTAAAAGATATCAAGATCAAAGTGAAAACATAAGTAATGATTACAACAGTATAATAGTATTCTAAAAATAGCATGAAAATAGCAACTGGAATGCTGGCAAAGATCAATAAATAAATTCAAGATAAGAAGATACAAAGGGCCAAAAAATAAACAAAATAAAACTTTCAATCAAGTTCAAGTTCCATTTAAATAAGAAAGAAAAAAAGCAAAGTATAGATCAAGAGACTCACTCGGTCAGTACTGCATAACTACGCAATGACTCCAAAGTACATGTGGCATGAACATGTGTGTGGACGGCTGGGCAAAGTGGACAGTACAACAAGCAGGGCCATTCATGTTTAAGCCCTATGTGTGCTTGCTGACTAGGGGAAAGGGATGGGGATGAAGAGGCTGAAGTTTTCCTAAGACTTGCCCTTCTTTGGAAATATACATCAAAATAAGTAATTGGAATTTCCTCACCTTAAAAATTCATCACACCAGAACATGTAACATGATTCAATATGCAGGTTAAGATTATCATTTGACTCAGTAGCAAGCATGACACAGAAATGGTCCTGATGGTACCCACAACCCTTTGAAGATTCCTATAGACTTTTCAAAAGGCAGTGTCAGCTACATACCCCAGGCTGGCCTTAGATTGAGCTCCATTTGCTATTCACCAAAGTGGCTGGAATTATGAGCATCTGTAAGCATCTATCACCACACTTAGGTCATGGAAACTTTTTGATAGAGGACTAGCCAGTCTGAAGTCATCACTCAATAAATAAATATGAACATTTATCCTTTTATGTCTTTGTATTTTTAACCACGTGAAGCTGATGCTTTTTCCAGGTTAAAAAATATTATGTGAGTATTCTGCCTAAATAGTGCAGGCTTTATTTATGAGGATTAATTCCAGGGCTGTGTGCATGCCAGGCAAGCACTCTACCAGCTGAACTACATTTCCAGTCCTAGGGTTTATTATTAGCTTTTAACTTTTGAAGTTATATTTTGTCCTGCTGAGAGCATTAGTCCCCTAAACATCATCATCAACAATATATATATACATATATAAAATCAGCAATATATATAATTAAGATGAATATATTTCAGAGTTCTCAATGGCCCTTTAAACCACTACAACACTCTACTACTGTAATCAGAGAGGAGACACTTCCAAATGCTCAGCACTAGCGGATCACTGGGCTTACTCACTATGAAAGAAAACACATTATTAAGCCCACTTCACTTTCTGTCTGGGGAGAAAGACCAAGATGGTCCTATACTGTCTACTCCCAAACTCTCTTAGCCTTAAATTCATACTTCTCAGAAGAGGTTCAACTTTGACAACTGCTGTGAAAATGTTTTAATAGCATCCAACTACGTCACTTTGCTGCAGTGCGTTTTAAACAATGCCTTTTAGCTTAGAACTTACGTCCTTAACAAATTAACTCATGGACAGTTGTGTAAACTGAACAAACAGTGCTATTGTCATTGTTCGTTAGAGTGTGAGTGTCTATCATCTTGTACAATAAAATGCAATGGATGGATGCTAATATACATATTTCAGAAATGAGATTTCAATTTGAAAGAGAAATTTTTCTCAAAACCAAAGTGTCAGTATTAGATCAATGCATCCCTCAAGTCCCATCAGAGAAGCTTCTTTCTGCAGTAGATGATGATTAACACAGCGGCCAACAACTGGACCAAGTGCAGAGAATAGAAACTATGGAATTCCCAGGCCTCAGTGCGACATCTGGATCATGCCTCCTCTTCCCAAGACTCAGGGACCATTGCAGAAGGGGGGGGCTCAAAGAGTGTAAGAGCCACAGGTAGTGATGACTACCAGGAAACAGTGTCTACTCTGAACTAACAGGGGCAGCATGCACGGGACCTGTGCAAGCTTGAGCCAGACTAAATTCCAGCGTGGAGAGAAGAGGCAGGCATGGAGTCCCACCTCTAGCTGAGGAGCTATCATTAACTGAAACTGGGAGAGTCAGTTTTCTTTAAGAGTGGGGCCTCTGATAAGTCAACCACCCTCCACTGGAAGGCCACACCCTCAACAACATATGGACTTGATGGATATTTTTTTAAAAGAAAAAAAAAAGGAAGATAAGTAGGGTGGGTAGGGAAGAGGTTGAATTTAGAAGAAGTTGGGGGAGGGGGTAAATATGATCAAAAACATTGTATGAAAATCTCAAAGAATTAATAACAATTAAAAAATAAAATAACAGAAATACCTTTTGGACATGACTGAGGTTTAATCATTTTGTAAACTTGGTGATATCCTTTTTCTCTTAAAATGGATGATATACTATTTTTATCTTTGGCACAGATTTTAGAATTATAATGCTAGCCCTTTTTAATTAAAGAAAGAAAAACAGCAATATATTTCCCTCCCCAAAATGAAGAGCCATTTTTATCCATTCATCTTATTTATAGAGAGACTGGGAAGACAGAACAGGAAATGTTTATCAAGCACTTCCCGAAAACGAATTGCTCCTTACAGTATAGTAATCACTCGTGTCCCTCTCATACAGCAGACCTCTGGGTGTCACAGGTTTTCTCTTGAGAAAATCCCCCCATGACCAGCACCCATGGCAGCCTCCTGGTTGAGCTTTTCTATCTGTCTCACACTATAGGTGATTAGGGCAAATGCTTCCCAACGATTTAGTTAACTTATAGGAAATGGAATCAATTTCCCTTGTTTCGTTGTGATTGAACATTTTCCTGAGCTGCTGTAAATGAACAACGGATAACCACCATTTATCAGATCACTGGGTAGAGCTTGCAGTTTTGATGATTCTGTTTCCTTGTTACTATTAATGAAATAAATATATGCTATGCCCCAAGAAAAAGCAATTGCAGAGGTTGGCCCCCGAGCTCTTGAGATGCAATGAATATTCTGCTCTGAGTGTATGCTGTACTGTTTCTAAGTTCCCAGACGATGGTAACAGTGCTCTTCAGTGTCTAAGAAGTCCAGGTCCTGGTCTAAATTGTTGCCAGAGTCCTGGATCCCCCCTTGAAGCAAATAAGTCCTATGGTATTCAGAATGTCAGCAAGATTGTTTAGGGTGCCACAACACCCTCAATGTGACAGACCTGAGGGACACCTCACCTCTCTAGAGTCATAGGATTCAGGGATATTTAGTTGGGGATACCAAAGGGAAGTGTCATTTGACCCCAATGTCCTTCCAGGCCAAGCAATGGGCATGTCCACCAGGTAAGATATATACAAGCAAAACCAGTACACAGAATCAAAGACAAGTGAGTTGAAGATTTTTTTTTTTTTTGGTGGCATTCAAGTTTTCTAGAATTAGTTTTTTCTGATCTATAGAGGGAGAGAATTATATGGAATGCTTCATAAAAATAAGTCATCTCTCTTTCCTTTACGAACAGGTTAATTGCAATTAACGTGTGGGAGGAAATGGGACGATGAGGTGAACAGTGCCTTTTCCCAACTTCCGAAGTTGGAGGAACAAAATTGCACTTCTGGGAAGACAGATGGGTGGAGACTGGAAAAAACGATTTGGATGCTCCTCCCCGTCACTTACCAAGGTCCATGCTCTTGGAGGTTTTCAGGTTAATTGATTCATGCTGCATGGCTGGTATCACAGATCTGAAATTGACATGTTGATCTGGAAAATATACTGTGGAATCCACCCCAGAGCTGTGGAAAGAAGGTATATGTTACATTTAGGTTTAAAGCAAGAGGCAGGCAGGGAGGGAGGAAGATTATGAACGGACATGAATATATAGAATACATCCCCTCATCATTTTCTCTTCAGCCTGCAGCCATGTATTTTAAACCGATTCTCAGACTTCTCTTATAGAATGGAACAACTGTGGCCTATGCATTTTATTCTGCAGTAGAATTTAAGTAAAATGTACACGGCCTAATAACATCTTTTGTTCCTCCGTCCTTTCTGCCAATTGGGACACTGCTGCACGGGTGAGGCATACTGGGAAGCCCTAACACTTCAAAGGATGCTCCTAGACACTAGCAGAGCCCAAAGTGGGCTAAGAGATTCCTGTGGGATAAGTGGGCCCTTTTAAAGAGCAGCGAAAGGGACGTCTCCTTGAAGAAAACCATCTTGAATGACTGATGGCTGCAGGAAACTGAGTTTTACCTTCTTAGGTGATCTTCAAAGAGTGATGCTAATGCTGAGCAGATAGTCTGGCCATCAATAAACACCAAAAGGAGGCCATAGGAACAGCACAGTTGACAATTTAGACACAAATACATTAAATGCCCTTTATGGATTTTTGCTACTTGGGGTCAATCTAAAGAATGTTGCTTCTACTGAACACTCTATTTTGACTGGGGATTCCGTAGAAGGGATTATATAAATAAATTTTAGATAATGGCTTATATTCGTTTAGAAATAAGTATGGACACACTTTCCATAAATTAAATTGCAACTGCTGTTTCCTCTGTGCTCGAGTTTGCTAAAATGTGTATGTGCGACTCATCTCAGCGTGACTTCTGTCACGTGACGAATCAGGATTCTTTGACAATCTGAAAGGACAGAGGATGGGCTTCAAAGTGTCCGGCATTTTAAAGGACAAACAGCAGCAACAACGTTAATGAATGCTGATCCCTCTAAATGAATGAAGATCCTCCTAAAAGGCAGAGAAGAACCTCAACTTTCAAACTAAATACACTAGCCACGTTTAATTTTTTCTTAAAAAATGAATTGTTTATCCTTAATATTTAATATTCCCTGTCAGTAATGGTAAGTAGTAGCCTTGCTGAATGAATAGATGAACCTCCGTTATTGTAATCCAGTGTGTAGAAACAGAATGTGTCCTCATAGGTACCACAGTACAGTGCTCGAGAGTCAGGGCCATAGAATACAATGGACCAGATTACATCCTGGCTCTGCTACTTGCTGGCTGTGTGACTTGGGTAAGTCAATGGAGCTCTCTGCACTTCAATCAATAAAAGGAGTATAATTATATTGTCCACCTTCAGTTTCCTCATCTATAAAATGTGCAGTAAGAGAACTTCTTTGTAAGGCCATTGTAAAGGTTTAAATAAATTCAGATAGGCAAGATACTGAGTGGTTAAAAACTCAATGTTAGTCATGTTTTAGCATTAATAAGCTCCAAATTATCTTTCCTTTTTATTTCTGTGGGTCAAGGTGGTTTTGGAATGAGGGCTCAGGGTTCTCTCCAATGCAAACATTATACCTATTTTCATGAAAACAACGCAGAATATTTAGTGTTACAAAGATTCCAGGGGTTTTTTTCTTGCTATCAGGGTGCACTGTCAATAGAGGAAGTGCTATAGATCTGAAACCTCGTGATGGCAGAGTATGCCAATTGTGCCCAAGAGTCCTTGACTTGTTTAGTGTCACTTAGGCTTATGTGGTCTAATGGGAATACCCCACTTTTCCTACTAATTTTGCAGAATTCAGAGACACCACTGAGATCACGAGCTTCCATTAGGCTTTGATGCTGTGGCGGCATGTGTCTTTATGTATATTACTCATCTTTTATTTGCACATAAGATTTTATGCTTCGATCATGTGTGGGGATGCAGGTTTAATGTCAGCAAGACACACGATCTTTACAGATTCAAAGGCTTGAGATAGAAGAGATTAAAGGTCACCCACTCATCACATAAGAGTCTAAGGCCCAAAGAAGGGGACTGATGGTCCAAGGTCACATGGTTGCTCAAGGGCAAAGCTAGATCCTGAGTCACAAGCTTGGGTTCAAATCCTAGCTTGAACACACAAACTCCTTTCCTTTTACACTGAAGATCTGATCAGTCTCCTAAGTAACTTGCATTTTAGGTTTGCTTTTGTGGATGTGATGAAATAAGAGAAAACCAAGCAGTTAATGGAAGCAGATGCTGTGCATTTTAATAAGAGCCTTTGGGGAAGATGTTTAGGATGAACATGAATATTCCTCTTTAAAACAAAGATCTCACTGCATTTCAAGCACTCTACTCATGGCAGACTATGGGAATCTACCCAACTGATGAGTGTATTGGTTAATCTAATTCAGCCTCTTAGATTATCTTTTCAGACTTGGCAATAAATGAAATGCCAAGAATAAGAGCTCAAATTCTCTAAACTTTTGGAAAATAATCATTCTTACCTCCCCCATTCTACAAATAGGGCAGGAGTGACATCTGATACAGAATCAAGCTAGGATCTGCTCAAACAAAGCAAATATATTTTTATAAAAATATTAGGATATAATTGAGGAAAATAGGATAAATGAAAGCTGTGCTGTACATATGAATGTTGTAAATCATTTACACATATATACATATGTCTGATTACATCCATTAATCTGATGTTATATACATCTGTTACCATTATGCTGAATGTGTCCAAATGCACAGTTTGAAAACGTTCATTTAGCAGGATCCCTATTACCATCGTACAAAATGGAAATGCAAAATAAAGCTGAAGTTAGATTGGCAGATATTTAAGGATGGAAGTGAGGGTAATGTAAGATGTGATGGGATTAGAGCCAATGTCAGCAGATAGCACACTGAAATAATGAGTGTAGTATTGAATTAGTTAATGTGAAAATTTTTGGGCCAAGTAAGTTAGAAGGGTACAATCGTTTGCGATTTTATGCTACACATTGAAAGCATTTGGAGTGAGGGTGACACAATGATTAACTATAAAATATGACATATTTTAATTTTGAAGGAAGTTAGCATGTGCTCATGGCTGAGTGGGCTGCAGTGGGAAGCTAGAAGTTGACAGCAGGCCAGAGACATGTCCTAGATAAAGGCCGTGTTTTCAGCATGAACAACCAGGGAATCTCTCAAATAGAAATGATACTCTTGTCAAATTATGCTGCATAATGAATAAATAAGGGCAGCAAGAAACATATGCCGTTGTCCTGGAAATGGTGACATACCAGGAATGTGAAAGACACAGAGGAGTCAGGAGTGGATGCTCAAGGAGAACTCTCTGAAGGTAAAAGACAGGGAGGGAGATTGGAAGGAGGGAAGATTTGTTTGGAGCATCAGGAGTCTATGACTTGTCTATGTACGGGGGGATATGACTGGGAAAATATGAATAATAAAGGAATAACCAAGTGTTTTCTAAATTGTTAAGAATATCATATTAGTTAGGGTTTCTCTTGTTGTGGTAAAACAGCATGACCAAAAACAACTTGGGGAAGAAAGGGTCTATTTCATCTTCACAGCCTATAGCCCAGCATCCAGGGAACGGATGCAGAGACAATGGAGGGGTGCTGCTTACTGGTTTGCTCCCCAACGCTTACTCAGTCTGATTTCTCATAGCACCTACGACCATTAGCCCAGAGGTAGTACCATCCTCAGTAATCTGGACCCTCCCATATCTACCGTGAATCAAGAAAACAGCTCTACAGACTTGCCCACAGGCCAATCTTTCAGAGGCCTTTTCTCAGCTGACAGTCCCTCTTGCTAAACAACTCTAGCTAGTGTCAAGTTGACAAACACTCAACACATTTTGTTGTTGTTCGGCTTCAACCACTTATTCAGACTTCACAGCAAAAACACATTTCTCATATATTTTGTTTTAATTCAGACACACATATTCTAGACTTCCTCTTCTGGTATATCACTGTTATAACAGAAATAAAGATGTCCTGTTGTCTCAAAGAACAGGCATTGAATATGATCAAATTTAGTTTTCCCCCTTTCATACAAGAGAGTCTTTCTGCTTAGAGACTCCACCCCTGAAAGTACATGTTTCACTTGTAGAGACCTTTCCATGTTTGGCTTCCTTGCTCAATGTCCCTGGCTCCCTTCCAGTCCTTCTTCTATCCTCACACTCCAAATCCCACTGCTGCTGGTCACCTAGGCAACACACAGCTTGCAGGATGGTACAGGTCACAGACTCCCAGGAGAGGGAAGAGTTGAAAAGCATTAAGACTTATTTTATCCATCTCAGAAACGTCTCTGTCCCCTCCACCTACATAATTCCTCCTTTCTTTTAGACCCCGCTACTCTGGTGTCTAAGGAGTCTAGTTGGCTGTAGCTTTCCCATCCACAACTGAAATTGCTCAGGGTTTGATGCTCTCATCCCTGGCAGTGAATCATCCAGTGTTTCTCCACTGCTTTCCAGAGAAGTAAGATGCCCGTGGAACACGGCAGAACACCTGCTGTGGATTTTTTCCTCCATCCACCAGTTTCAGCTACACTGAACACAGGATTCCTTCCTCTCTCATCAAGACTTTTCTTCTGCCATGTCCCTGCCTCATGGGCCCCCCTTCATTTTCTGTGAAATCACTCTTTATCTGATGTAACCTTCCTTTGTCTTACAGACAGAGTTGGGTCTCTGTCTTCTGAGCTCCCAGGGCATTATTCACTGATTTCTCCCTTCTCATTAGCTGTGTGTTTATCTTTTTAGGAGAAAAACGCATCTTTTTCTTGACTTTAAAAGGGTTTTGCTTTTTTATTGGCTTACAAGGAGAGGTTTTATTATGACCTTTGTCAAACAAAATTTTTGGCTATTATTTCTCTTCCCCACTTCTTCCACATCCCTTCTCTCCCTGAACTACCCCACCCCATGGCCTCTTCCACTTTTTTGTCACATGTGACCTTTGGTACCCCTCCTCCCTACCTTAGTACCTCCTGCTCTCCTCTTCAGGTTGCCTATCTGGTGTTATAGTCTATACCCATTCTCACAATCCAAGCCCTTATTTACATATATACGAGCATTAAGAGTTAAGATCTGATTATAAGAGAAAACATCTTCTGAGTCTGGGTCACCTCACTTAATACATTCTCCAGTTCTACCCATGATCCTGCAAGTTTCCTGACTTTGTCTTCATAATAGCTGAGGGAAATGCATACATATTCATAGATGTGACATTTTCATTATCCATTTTCCTCCAGACGGGCATCTTGGCTGGGTGACACTCCATTGCTTTTGTGAATAGCACAGCAATAAACATGGTTTTGCAAATGATTCCATGGCAGGATAGGATCCTTTGGGTACATGGCAAGGGTTGGTTTGGCTGGGTCATGGGGTAGTTCTATTTTCCCATATTCTTGGGGTTCTGTGAATTTTGTTTTTATGAATAAGACCTTCTAACAATTCGTAGGGTTGGGTGGGAAGGCTGGAGGGTTGGGAGAAGGGAAGAGGGGGATCTATGATTGGTATGTAAAAATGAATAAAAAAAATTCTTAATTAAAAATCAAAGAGAAAACTCCTCCCTCTTCTCCCTTCTTCTCTTCCTCTTTCTCCTTCCATGAGGCTGCGGCTTGGCTCTGCTTTCTCTCTCTCTCTCTCTCTCTCTCTCTCTCTCTCTCTCTCTCTCTCTCTCTCTCTCTCTTCCTCTCCCTCCTC
>CABHPQ010001299.1:23716-47934 GCA_902168405.1 Peromyscus aztecus
TGTCTCCCCCACCTTCCATGGGGCACCTCGGCTTAAACCTGTCAGGGCCTCCACATGCCGTTTTACAACACTATCTGTTTATTTTATTAGCCTACTTATTGATTAGGCAGCTGTATATTTTTAGTCCTTAATTTTTGCAGATCTTTATATATTCTAGGTATTAATGTTTTCTACTTATCAACCCCTGCCTGGGACAGAGCTGACTGAGGTTCTCCCGTTCTGTGGGCTGTTTGTCCTCTCTGAAGACAGTTTCCCTTGCTGTGCAGAAACGTTAATTCTATGCATTTCCATTTGTCGATCCCTGGGACTTTCTGTGCTGCTGGAGTCTTATTCAAAAAGTGTTCAAGTCTGGTCACTATGCTCTCCTCTAGCAGTCTGAGTGTCTCAAGCTTTACATGAAGGTCTTTGATCCACTGTGAATTGACTTTTGGGCAGGGTCAGAGATTTCTGTACATTGTCAAGTTCATTTTGGATTCAGGATCAAGGTAGACAATGTAGATAAATGACCAAAACTATCTACATCTGTATGTTCTGCTAAGGGAGCCCTACCAGTGCTGGTTCAGCACATTGTGATTCTCAGTGCAGTTCATGATACTGTTTGGAGGAAAAGAACTGATTTCAAAAACTAGCAGTAGTACAACACAGGCAGCCTCCCTTGGATAGAGTTGGCGACACTCTCATGTCGCCTTGTTTTTAGCAGATTGCATTAAAAAGCATAATAGAAATGACATCGGCTTTGCTGCAAGAAAAATGAAGAAATTTCACAGGATTATCATGGGAAACAGAATGGAATAAAATACACAGTTTTTTAACAGCCATAATAAATACAGAAAATAGCAAAGAGACAATTTAATGATTTTTAAAACTCATCAGAAGAACACATTCTATGAATCCCCCTAGTCAAATAGTATGTATGCTTAGTAAATCTTCCCCTCTCCTGCTTGTGTGAGTCTAAAAGTTATTGATTTTCTGGTTTCTATTATAGAGTGGCTATAATATTGGGTACCCTTTTCAATATTTTACATTATATGGTGTTGCTTTAATTTTTAGATTCCATTAACTTTCTTGGAGCATCTATTTTTAAAATTCCTTTTGGGTTTGCCAGTTACAAAGTAAAGAGAACCTGAGGCTTTATGCTTTCTCAGTTTTATTGTGTACCTTCCTATGTAAGTTTCCTTTGAGGCTCTGCTTCTCTGGTCTTGGAACTTGTAAAAGAAACACCAGCTATTTCCTTAGCGATGTTAATTATATAAGATGGATCTCAAAAAATTCCAGGAAGCCAATTATGAACAATGTAAGCTCTTAGCCAGAAAAACCTTTCACCCAAAAGGAAAAATGGAGTCTGTAAGATTTCCATTCTGCAAAGAAATAGAGTTAAAATAAGGTTGCTGAGTCTTCCCAGAAAAACTATAACGGGGACCATTTACGATATATCATTTTATCGATACCTGTGGTTGTAATCTTCAAGGCCCCATTCCAGACCAGGATGCAGTGGTGAGGACGGCGGTACTTCACTCTCGGCCCACCCGTCACTGGGAGGCAGTAGGTCTATAAACAAGGAACAAATGAAGCTGTAGTGAGCCAGAGGGAGAAGGATTCGGTGCCTACTTTTGTTTCAGACACATAAACCAGCTTTGAAATCAATAAAGCTTCACCTGGAATGGGAGGTCTCACATGAATGCTCCCTGGCTGAGATGAACTGTGCCTTCTAGAGTATCTATGTGTATGACCCACTCACTGACCACTATGACAAATAAATCCACATATCTTGATGATCTTTAGTTACCTGTGAAAGCCTGGTGCTTAACAAGATCCCTGATTTGTAGGCGACTCATAGAACATGTCTTTTATATCTTAATATTTTTATAATTATGGCTTTATAATGAATACTCTGAATTATAATTTAGGCATTTACCTGAGTGAGAAAAAGTACTGAAGAAGATGCCCTGAGACCCTGTGTACTATTCATTGTTTAGACAAAGCAGGAGGAAAAAGATCCACTTTTTCTATCTGTGACATAAAATCTTATAAGCCAAAGACTGGAGTCTGAATTTGGGGTTTCCTACTGAATAAAACATGGCATTCTTCTACAAGCTATTCAGTAGTGGAAAAATAAGTGGAAAAATAACATGCACCCTGATCATCACTGTTACCTGTGGTGGTATTGTGTTCCCCAAAATATTGTGTATGCTAATAAACTTATCTGGGGTCAAAGAACAGGACAGCCACAATATTAAACATGAGGATAGGCAGTGGTAGCACACGCCTTTAATCCTAGCATTTCAGAGACAGAAATCCCTCTGGATCTCTGTGAGTTCAAGGCCACATTGGAAACGGCCAGGCATGGTGACACACGCCTTTAATCCCAGAAAGCGAGGCTTTAATCCCAGGGAGTGGTAGTAGAAAGCAGAAAGGTATATAAGGCATGAGGACCAGAAACTTGAGGCATTTGGTCTGGTTAAGCATTTGGCCTGGTTAAGCTTTCAGGCTTCTAGCAGCAGTTCAGCTGAGACTCATTCTGGATGAGGACTCAGAGGCCTCCAGTCTGAGTAAACAAGACCAGCTGAGGATCCGGCGAGGTGAGGTAGCTGTGGCTTATTCTGTCTCTCTGACCTTCCAGTGTTCACCCCAATACCTGCCTCAGGTTTGATTTTATTAATAAGACCATCTAAGATTTCTGCTACAGTTACCAACAAGAAGTGAGTTCTGATGAGACATATTGGGTCAGACATTGTGCTAACCATATTGTTCATTCTGAACATTCCTTCCTTTAATACAACCACAAAATTAACTAAGGGTGCGAAGAACTGTAGGTTGTATCCTTTTCCCTAAATGTCCCCCCAAAGCCTCTTGACAGGCTGTTAGAATGAGCCTCAATCACTACAAAACATTCTTCTTCCATCAAGCTGCACAGTCTATGATGTCTGTCTTCACCCATTAACGTTTACGTTTGTGCATTAGCAGCATAAAATAAGTCCTGGATCACATCTATGTTTGTGAAGACAGCTATTTATTGAGCTATCAAGCTGTAATCTACTCATCAACATTTTTCTAACTGAAGGTAACTTCTTCCTTGTCTTCTCTTTTGTCTCTTCTAAAGCCTCTTTTCGGGATTTTTATAGTCTTATTATAGCCATCACCTTAACTTTTATTGTATTCCTAGGTCCTAGCTGGTTTTCTTAGTGTGGTGATAGGAGCAGAGGCATACATCATGTTGGTTGACTGTGTACAACAAACTCAGACCCTGTACGGACTTGTCTTCTCTTGACCCTGACACCTTTGTTAAGCTTTGTATCAGGTATGCAAGTGTAGAATTCTAATCTTATACAAATAATATTTTTAGATTTAATTGACTGTATGAGTATACTCCTAATACACACACACACACACACACACACACACACACACACACACACACCTGTGAATGTTGACAATGTGTCTTCTAGTCACTAAGTTATTGTTGGCTAAATGGCCCTCTTTAATTACCATATTATGTTTTTTGTTTTGTGGAGTCCATAGAGTCAAGAATAGCTGAGAAGTGGATAAACAACAACAAATAACAACAACAACAACAACAACACAACAAACCCACCACCACCAACAACAAAAAAACACCAGCACTTTAAATAAGATAAGAAAGCTATGGCCCTGGTCTGAAATGAGCCCAATATTTGGCGTTTAAATAAAGTTTTGTTGAAAATAGCCACACTCGTTTATTTGCACACTTACTATAGTTGTTTCTGCACTATAATGGCCAAGTTTAGAGAGCCTGATGGCCTCACCTTACACTCTTCTTGCAGGTAATGATAGTGTTGTGGCATTGCACACATGTCTGCTTTCCTGATAGCATTTGACAACATAAAGGTATTCAATCAATGCTAGTCCAACTGAGAAGGAGAATTCAATTTCCAATCAGCACTGAAGAGTGCTTCCTGCTATAGAGTGATGGATGCACTCCGACTCCTACAAACATAAACATTTGGGGAATTTTATGATTTCTTCCAAATCCTTCAGGGGATTTGGGACAGGGTACAAAGTGAAAATCTTTGATTTGAGGTAGGGAGGAAAGACCTAACTAATGGGTGACTGGAAGGATTTGGACAGTGGGTCACCTCAGGTGTCACCTGAGTGAAGACAATGCAGGCAGAGAGTGTGAAGGTGAGGAGGACAAGGGGAAAGAGAGGTGAGAGCTAGAGTTGGGATGTGCTGAGGCTCCCTCCGTCAGCATGAAGTTCAGTGTTGGTGCACACTATGACTCTTCCGATGCCTAGCCAGCTTACAGAAATCCCCAGGGACACAGCCTCCATTTCACTGCTATCCTAGATCACCATACTTCCTCCACAGGAGGCCCAGCTAACAGTTTTCCAACACAAATGTGAATTTTCTGGTGTTCCAATTTTACAAATGTTATTCTAAAAATTCCTTTTCTGTGTAACAGCTTGAAGAGAATAAAAAATAAAATACGGAGCAAACTGTGGGCAGTATGTACTATTATTACCAAATTAGATGGAACACAGTATATCAACACTGCAGTCTTAAACATACAAAGAATAGGAAAAGGGGAAGGCAGAAAGTTAATGTTTTGGCTGTCCCAGCTTCTCCACCCACTAGACATTACATTTTGTCAAGTTAACTTAGTTCTGCTAAAAGAGGCCCTTTCAAGTGAGTTGTGGTCAGGCCACTATCATAGTTCACAAGTCTCTGTGGCATGTAACACCTTCACTGGCTCTGAAACTCAGGTCCTCTTGGAATTTCTCAAAGTGCAAAATGTTAAGACTTGAAGAGAGGCAATGGACATGATGAGAGCAGCATGATGGTATTTTAATTCTAGAATGTTCATAGACTCTCTAAGTCAGTTGACTTCCATGAAGAGTAAGCTTATTACCCAGCCTTTCACTGAAAATGCAATGAACACATGCTATGAGAAGCCGAATTCAGGCAACCTGGGAATGTAGTACAGACACACAAGGATCTAATAACAGACAGACTTTATTTTCTTCAAGGAAACAATGTTTTATTTCTTAAGAGACTTAGGATGCAGCCTGTCCTCTGCTACTATCTTACGAGTACCGCACTACTCCACAGTGGGCATTACCAGAAACTGTCTAGTACAGATGGGAAAGGTGTGCTAGAAGGAGCTGGGATTTTCATGCTAACTTAGAAAGTCAGGGCGAGAAATGAAGCAGGTACCTGGCAGGTCACTGGTTAGTAGGTTTTTGGTTTGTTTGTTTGTTTGTTGTTGCTGTTGTTTTCTTTTTATTGGCATTAAACTTGTTCTATTCACATTTATGTTTTAGAAGGAAGAGAACATACAAAAATCTTCTCAGGGATTATCTGTGGTCACTGTAATCAAATGTATCACTTTTTTACTGCAGACATAAAGCAGAAAGAGTTCTTAGGATGCTCCTGTGTTCTACAGAGAAATTCTCTTCCCTCCCTGCTTTGTGGACAGTGGAAATGAAAGTCTCAAGATCTGTCAAGAACATACAACTTACTTAAGGTAAGCCAATACATACTGAGTAATTCCTTTTAGCTAGTTACAAGGAAAAGTCAGCAGTTCATAGGCATTCTTAGGACCAGGTAGAAAGACTTCAGTGGTTACAAGGGAACAATACTAGGCTGAGCCTTTGCAGTGGCTGAGATGAAGCAAAGCCAGGTACAGGAATTGAATCCAGGCTCTGGGTGTATCAAATATGCATAGTCTTAGGTAAATTATTTATTCTCACAGACCTTGTATATCTTCACTTGTAAAATGAGGCTAATAATATGAAACACTTTGAATCTGAACGCAAATTACTTAACAATATACCTAACAAACATCAAATAATTAACATAGAAAACTTTCAGAGGAACCAGTGCCCCCAACATTTCATTCAGATGAAATAGTTTTATGCTCAAACAATCTCAGATTCACAAGTCCATTCTGATATAATAACATCAGTTTGGGATTTGTTCCTGTGACACTATAGTTTGGTGATATCTTAAGCTTCTAAAAAAATACAGGATCAATGCTATAAGGTTTATTACATCCACTGAATAGTAGAGCATGCCACCACTGCATGGGGGGGCTATAGAATGCTTAGTGACACATAAGATACTCATCACATGGTATCAATTGAGGAAAAAAATTCTTAGAAATTACCTATAGTACATTTCATTTTACTTTCATTTTATGTATACATATTTGCATGAAGAGAAGACTTGAAAGATCTACATAAAATGTTATTGATTAGGAGTTATGATAGATAGAGGGATGAGTAATATTAAATTTTCTTTTTAATGCTTTCCCCTAAAATTTTTACAATGAATATGTATGTATTGCTTTTGCAATATAAAAAGTAAAAGCTATTAAAGAAAGGAGAAAGAGGGAGATAAAACAAGTTTCTGGGTGACCTGGAGTGTAAGCTTGAAAGAACAATGGAGAAAATCCAGGAGTCCACTTGAAATGTGATCCATTCCAGTAATAAAAGAGTATGTCATCAGACAACAAGAACAGTCCAGCTGCTACATCAATGGCCCCAAGCTGCCATTCCACTATTTATCACATTCATCTTGGAACCAAGCACAGAGCTTGGAGTCACATCATGACCACTCTGTGGTTTCATGTAAATCCATCCAGTTTAAAGTGACTTGGTAACTTTCAGTGATTCAAAAGATCTTCCAAAAACTCACAGTTTGCCATCTCTGATTCTCCACTCATGGTTTGTTTTATACAAAATCCTCATGTTTGGGGCAGCAAGCACAGAAAGCTGTCACTTCAACTGGAAACCTTGCCAGGCATCTGATTCACAAGTTCCAAGTCAGTGCTCTCACCCACCCCTCAGCTCTCCTGACTCTGAGTGACAAAGTCTGCACTTTGCCTAATTAACTCCCCTTTGTCCCTGATACCTTCCCCTCTTCTCAGGGAAAAGCCAGTTTTGTGGTTTTGGGCGCTCAGAGGATGGAACGGGAGAGACTTTACCTTTTCTTTTATCTTGTGGACTGTACGTGCCAAACGGATACAATACACTACTATCATTTCGCCTGGAGGTGCTGGGAGCTTCTTGACAGTTCTCAAAACATGGTCTGGAAAGGGCCCCACACTCTGCAACCCCCTGAGGGACAGAAACGAAAATTACATTTTAAAAATACATTCCAACTTGGACAACTGAAGCAGGGTGCAAGAATGGTCCTTGTCCGGATCCTCTTTCGAGTTGCAAGCATGTATATCTTCAATTGTGAAAAAAATCAAAATGGCCCTGTCTGTTCAAACATCTTTCAATACGAAATAAACAGCCCGGACAATGTAGTGTTAAGGATTATGAGTGCTGATAGCCAACACAAAAGAGGATTAATTTTATTATTCTTTCCTCCCACTTACAACTGCCTTCTTTCAAATTTTCTTCCATCTGGGAGTACAGCTTGTAGCAGTGTCAATATGAGAATCCAGTTCATGCCAAGGGTGTTTCTCTGCCAACCAGCTGGTTCCTCTCTCCCTCTGCCACTCTTTCTCCCCAGATAAGTGCATATGCTCCAGGACAAGTCAGAACCCAAGCAGTATTTGTCACCAGAATGCCATGATTGTGTCCAGGCTTTGGCCAGATGCTAAAGTGGATAACTGTGACAGGGCCAGACAGTGGTTCTCCCTGGAGTCTTTCTCTTTCCTCTTTGGATTCTGACAGTCTGTAAACAAATCCACAGTTTTCTGCAAACTGCTGTATCCAGACTAACACCCCACAAACCGTCTTCCCCAGGTGCTGAAGAGGTAACAGGAGGCAGCTGATGACTGAGAACTCAGTTATGTTTTCCAGCGGATTGTGGCATAGCGAGCTGTCTTTTGCTCCCGTTCCTATTATTTGTCTCCCTAACAGATTTCAGGGAAATAAATGATTTGGAAGTCATTCCATAGCTCTCCTCTTGGCCATTTGTGAGAGGCACATGTCGCAAACACAGATCTACTCCCCAAGCTCCCTCCTCCAGGAAAGCATTTGGCTGAAACAACGCATTTGATTTTACTTTTTCTTCTTTAGTTACAAAAACTCAGTGTCTAGCTAAACAAAATATTTGAAGCATTCACTTCTATTCTGTGTCCTAAATAATTAAAATGTTTTCAGCTGCAGAGGCTATTAGCTTTTTGAGAGGGCTTCTAACAGTTCTCCCACACTTAGCCACGTTACCCTTGGCTGCTGTGGTGCTAGTCCAACCAACGCAGGTAGAGGAGACCAGTGAGTCCCAGGTTAAAGCTGGAGTCCCAGCAGGCAGGCCGAGGTAGGACCTGCCTTGCCTTGTGTTTTCACTTCACAATAACAACAAGAACAAAAACAATTTTTTCTGCTTTCCTAGCTCTTTGATAAATGACACAATCAATATCCCAACAACTGATCAGTAACCAGGCTAATTAAAGCATCCAGCCTGTAAAATAGAGCTGTCGTGCAGGCCTCCATTAGTGTCCCAGCCAATAAAAAATATAATGGATTTTTAAACATGTGCTGCCTCTGTGAAGATGAGCTGCAGCAGGGAAGAAAGTGTTTGGGGAAAGAGAAAAACAAAACCAGGTCATAACCCATTTTTAAATACCAAGTCTCTAGGCGCAAACAGCATCACAATTCAACCTGAAGCTCATCCTTTGAAAAACATGCTTCTGTTCAAAATGATGCTGATTCAATCAAGGGCTCATTATGTATTCTTCCTGAGGTTCTCATCAAAACTGTTTACCTATCTTGTACAACTGGGTAATGTGGGGGAGAAATAACAACTTTATATTTTGACTTTTCTTAAGTAGCGTCTTCATTTCTTTTCAATATCGGTATAATGTTCCAGCAATTACGCTGGCATTCTTGCCAAATCTAACTAATTGATTTGCCCTGATGTCTGAGCAGTGCTTAGACCTCCTCTGGGTTATGGATGCTTTTCTATGGACCAGAGGGCACTTGCTGCTCTGTGGGAGAATAGAGCAAAAGCAAGTGTGTATCGCATACACTGTGCAGAGCATATGCATGACACAGTGAGGCAGATTCAGGAGACCACATAGCTGGGTTTTTTTATTATTAAATAAAGATAAGCTGTACATTAGGCTTCTGTCTTTATAAGGAATAGACTCTTTATTCTTCATGGCTACCACAAAGATTTTCTATAGCTAAGAGTCAAGTGCCTGCTTGTTCCCCATGGAAAGCATGTAAATATTAGGGGAAAAAATGGATCTTTGTTTAAACGTCCTCATAAAAATTGCTTTTTGTAAGAGTTCCAGTTCCTGATCGATTCTCTGAGGAACTATATTAACAAGACACATCTGAGGACGGGTAATGAACAGAGAGTTAATACTTTCTTCTGATGGGATAACGCTGATCCCATTCCACTCTGGAACTAAAGATAGAGATACTGCTCTAAAGAAAAATGCCAATGCAAAGTATCCCAACTCCATGGGCCAGGGCATCACATCCACCCACTCCTTTCACAGGCATTTTAGAGAGAGACAGGGAATGAGGGACAAGGGAAGGTAAAGATATCTCTAAGTCTATTAAAGCCATACTCATTCTTTTCTCTTTTCATTTAGTTTTTGGCCTCTGTGTGAATATGGCACTCCAGCCGTATTTCCTTTCTTTTCTCTTAGTTGAGGTATCTTTGTTAAAGGAAATATTAAAAGGAAGCTTTAATATGTAGATATATAACAAGGGGTGACTGAGACCTCCCTTATGCTGTCTTTCACATCACTCTCCAATAAGTGGGTTCCTTGCATCCTAGGACTCTATAGGAAGGACCAAATTATACCAGACAGGCCCTTTCCTCATGCTAGGAGGCAGGAGATGAGGACATTCAAACTATGTACATAAGTGAAGCCATTAAATATTCATGAAGACTCTGTCACTTAACCAGATGCACATGTGGAAAACAAGCTCATTCATTATATATAGTCTCCAGTAATTGGCCAATTTACATTTATTTAACATCTACAAGGTTATGTTCAAAAGATCATAAAAGGTACAGTTACTCTTTCCCAATAGTTGATAATCTAGCAAAGGAAGAGATGGTTTATCATTTCCCTACTCAAGACCACCCTGTCAGATGAAGCGGGTCTCACATGCAGCTTTTCCATTCCTTTAGCAACATTTACTGGGAGCCAATCACATTTGGAGAAATGAAGCTCCGACAGTGGATAAACCAGGTACCAGTATCTATCTATCTTCTACACATTGAGCACTCACACTAGCTGTGGATTTTCATGGTCCGGAAGAGCAAATTGAGGATTTTAGTGCAAGTAGTCCATATACAACACAAGGAGCCCCACTGACATATATTTCATTTTGATAATCTTTCATTTTTAAATTTTGGTTGAATTTACTACTAAAACTAATGTTTGATATTAGTTTTCTAAGTAGTATATACTCTAACTCTATATAAAGTTGTACTACAGAAACATATTTTGGCCTTAGATACTATCCTAATATGATGATGTATGGTGTGCTGATATTTTTGTTAATTTTTATGAACTTACTCATTTTTCCTGAAGTAATTTTTAGGAATATTTAATACTTAATCTTTTAAAATATTGTTATAGATCAATTTTATTTATATTTTTATGTAAATGAAATGTTTTGGTATATCAGCATTTAAGAATTATTTTATACTCCTTTTACACTATATTATTTTATACTATATTATTTTACATGTAAGGTTCATATGTAAGTGGACATTTTCCTGACATTTAAAAAGCACAATCAAATATTTAAAAAGAAATAAGACTTCTATTTACTTAATAAAATAAAATTCTTAACAAATCAAACTTTAACTTAGTTTAACCTCAGGTCTGTATTCTAAGTGTAGATATTAGGGAAGAATATAGAGATCATAATAATCATAATAATAATCTTATAAACATAAACATCATAATAATCTCATAAACATCTCATAAACATCATAATAATCTTCACATTAAACACTATATACACCCATCCAATGAGGAACTTTCTAAGGTATAGGCATTGCTAGCATATCACCAAAAGTTATATTAAGAAGGATGTTTTCTAAGTAAGTTCAGAACCCTAGAAATTTCTGAACATAAGTCCTAGTAAATACAGACCTGTGATATTTGATAAATGATTTATTTTATATGCATATTTTCATGCTTTTTATTTTATCTAAAATATAAAACAACCTGTTTCTTTCATACATCCATCAGAGCCTGTCTGGGGCATATTTCTCCAAGTATAGACTCAGTAAATCTACCCCATGAGTTTATCTACCCCATGAGTGATTGAGTCTGAATATTCTGATGGCCAGCAATTTTCAGCAAAGTCAAGAATGTTATCACCTCCAATGGTCTCTCCGGCCTCCTCAGTATCACCAGCTGGATCATGCCCCGGATGTTTCCTTCCATGGACATTGATCTCCTCAGCGTTTCCATGGCTTCATGGTTGGACTTGCCCAGAAGAGTTTCCCCATTAACAGCAACCAGTTGGTCATTCATTCGCAGACGGCCATCCTGAGGCAGAGAGGAGAAAACAGTGTGAGATAGGAGAGCATGGTGATGATAGGTAGCTGTTTGGAGAAAAGTTCAAGTATGAAGATAAGACAGTCAGAAACATGAACCTTAATTCTTAGGGATGATCTATTTTCAATGGCAGGAAGAGGTTCTGGAGCTTATCAAGCAGTCACAAATACTAACAATCGTGATCTTTGTGAAAGGAGTTATTTTTAGAAATCCTAAGAGTTCCGAGCTGCAATAATTTAGATATTTCTGATGGTTCTTATCTAAATCTCTGTCTGGCAAGCATATGAATCATATGCTCTGCTTTGGCAAAGACCCCGTTGGGACTCAAGGAATCGGGGTTAAGAAACAAAGGCTGTAGCTATCTCTCACAAGGAGGGTTTGCATTTTCAGGCATGGAGAGACATGCTTAAAAGCTGTGTGCTTGACAGCATAATGTCCCTCATAGATATCATTGCTTGTCCTATTGAATGGAGAGAACAGATTCCTCATATAATTTTCTCTAACTCAAGTACAAACTTACTCATCAACTAGAAGAAAACAGATGTGTGTAGTGAAGGATCAATTGTCCTAATAACTCTGGCAGGAAAGCTTGACAAAGGGAATTGTCAGGCTTTTTTTCTGGGATGTTCAGGCTAATAAATACTTTCACCCAGCATCTCCCACCATTTACCACTAAAGTACCAGAACCCCTGATGTGTGGAGACTCAGCCTCACCTATCTTTCTATCATTCAAGGTAATTCATTCAGAAGTCATCTTCAGCAAGAAGCCTTCCGTCAGTGATGTCTCCAGCAGTGGCCAATAAACTGGGAGACCAGCTCTTCAGGAAGACAATTTGGGCAGACCACAGGGCATTCCCTCTCTAGGAGGGGGGCGCGTGGTAAGAGGAGGGAAGAATGGTGCTCACAGTGTTTATAGACTGGAGACTGGAAACTGTCCTATGCTACTTGACACTCAGAAAGTCACACGGTTCATATCTCATTAGAATCCTGTCCTGCTTCTGATGTTAATACAGTCAACAGAAATAGGTGTAGGTATGCCTAGTAATTTACTTTTCCAGAGACTTCTTCTGTTAACTGCCTCCTGTGATACTCACAGACCCAACAAGTTAAGGAGATTTGTGTTTTTATGAAGTTTTCCATAAAAACAATCAGAATCAGGGATTATAACTAAAACTTGTCACTATAGCATATCAGATGAGACTCACGCAAGCTTTGGTTTGGTGACCTTTGGCCCTTCAGCCCCTCTTCTTGCAGCCTATAAGCTATAGTTGCACAGTGCTTAACTAAATGCAAACGAATTCTTGCCAGGAGGTGGGGGCACAGGCCTTTGATCTCAGCACTCAGGAGGCAGAGGCAAGCAGATCTCTGTGAGTTCAATGCTAGTCTGGTCTACAGAGTGAGTTCCAGGACAGCCAAGGCTACACAGAGAAACCCTGTCTTGAAAAAATAAAAAAAAAATAATAGTAATAATTCTTGCAGTAAGAAGTATCTGGAAGTTCAAATGAGCACAATGTAATGCAAAAGTAAAAAGAGGGAAAAAAAACTCCCTGACAAATGCTCAGAACAGACACACAGTGAAGACTGGAAGCCAGTCACTGAGCCTCAGAGAGAAAACCCGAGGTCTAGTTGGTAGGCCTGGACTAATACAAGGGCAGATGGCCAGAGGAATTGTTCCCTAAAAACAGGGGAAGAGAAGGAGTGACAGGTGTTGGTCTAGAGAGCATTTAGAAATGTCCTACACATCACCTGGTGAGTGGAGTCTTGGCAACACAGGGCTGCAGAGGCCACCCGAAGGAGTCCATGCTCACTGAGAACAGCAATGAGATGCAAAGGCACTGGGATCAATAGAGAGTGTGTGGGATCAGATACAAACTGCTCAGAGGCCTGCCTCATGGGGACTTAATGTCTCTTCCCTCTGGCTTTGGAATTTCACTTAACCTTTACCCTAATTTACCAAGAAAGAAATCTCCTTTCTTCTGCTATCCAATTGTGAATGAGGCACACAAAGAATAGGATTAAGCCTCCGTGAAATGGTGAGATGGGTAAAACAACCACAGCCTTAATGGTTTAGTCACATGAAAGGAAGCACAGCTGGATCTGTTCCAATTTGTCATATGATGCGGGGAGGACCATTGGGCTGAATCTTGTCACTAGAATTCTCCCACCGTGGCTGGAAGCTGATGTGCAGATTTTAGAGGATGAAGAGGAAGGAGAAGAGTTGGATATGGACACTGGCACTGTCATCAGGAAATGAGCCAGTTAAGATCTACAAAGGTCTGTCAACTGGGAGGACACCGCATCCACTACGACAGGAAGAGGGACAATAAAAACTGAAGGAATCTGAGAAAGAATTTAATGAGAGGGAAGACGTGAGAAGAAAATATTTGAATATAAAAGCTAATACCAACAGCTATTAACATGAACTTATTTCCAGTTGCATTCTAGTCTCAGCCGTCTAGAATACATTCAAGTAGAATATGTTTACTACAGTCAAGTCCAAAACAGAAAGACAGGTCAGGTGACTCACCCCAGGGCCTCTAGAATTTTTTTTCTGAGACATTCACATTTATCACATGTATCTCTAGAGAGCTGTGGTCACAATAAAAATCTACACACTCTCGTTTGCAGGAGTGGTTGTCCTCTTGCTATTGGTGTGTGCTTCTTGCTCATAAGATAAATGATGGATAATTTCATTTATGGTAATGCCAGGAAGACCACATTGTCTTAACATTTAGAATACCATCACAGAGCTCTGGGCTTAGAAAGGTCCTCAGAGGTCATCTGGTCCAACCTCTTCCATTTACAGATGAATAATACAATGCTCCAAGAAGACGAGGCATCATTTATCTACCACCTAGTAAGAGAAGGCACTTCCATATGTATTAGAACTGGCCTGGCTGGTTAAGATCAAGGTTTGTAAAGAACAGAAGAGTCCACGTCTTGAACTCGCTAGGATTTCCTAACTATATGAATAATAGTAACTCATCCCTAGAGGGGAATTGCTTCATGAAAAGACTTTCAAAACCAGTGAAGACAATATGCCACAGGTAACTGCTGGAAGACAGCAGTATTTGAAATCTAGGGACATACCCAGACTGCATGGGCAGAGGAACGTATAGGAGATGCTTGGGAGCAAACTGGAGGAAAAGGAAAAGCTTGCCTTCTAACTACATGCCCCTTACTAGACATCTTCTAAAATGAAGTTGCTTGAACAAAGAACTTGCTACTCATTCAAACATATTCCTGAAAATCATGACTATCTTTCACTTTGAAATAATTTTCACCAAAAAGTTAGTTTTCTATGATATTTTTCAATTAATATCATGTTCAGATAGATATGTGGGCATAAGAGCAAAAACTCACAACTTTATATGCATGAATACAAATATCCATGGATGCTACTTAGCAATTTTAGCATGCCTAAATTATTTAATCACAATCTGGGCCACACTTATACTTTTCAAATGAATAAATCTTGGGTTTTGCAAGATAGCTCAGAGGGTAAAGGCACTTGCAATGTAAGCCTGGTGACATGAGTTCAGTTCCTGCAACCCACATAAAGGTGGAAGGAGAGAACCTACTCCCCAAAGTTGTCCTCTGGCTTCTACATGTGTGTAATGGCATGTGTGCTTACATATACAGGCATCATACACACATGTGCTCACAGTAACAATAATAAACAAGCAAATGATTTTAAAGACAAAGGAAATCTTTCTTCCTATTTTGCTATCAACAGAACACTAAGCAAAAGACCCAGTCCTTACTTTTGGCACCCAAAACAACGTTGAAGAGAAGGGGAAAACAGGAGTAAAAACAAAGAGTGACCCCAGGTGATGGTGGCGCACGCCCTTAATCCCAGCACTCAGGAGGCAGAGCCAGGCAGATCTTTGTGAGTTCGAGGCCAGCCTGGTCTACAGAGCAAGATCCAGGACAGCCAAGGCTACACAGAGAAACCCTGTCTCGAAAAACCAAAAAAAAAAAAAAAAAAAAAAAAAAACCCAAAGAGTGACTTCCTCAGGATACTTTAGTGCAGACACGAAAAACTCACATGAGGTATAAGTCTCTCTCTTGCATGTGCCTGAGAAGGCTTAGAAAGTCATCAGTTCTAACCACTTATCATAAAAAGAGGGATCAAAGGCTCAGAGACCAGATGCATGAGTATTACATCTCCCTTTTGCAGAATATCTGTGGAAGCATTTTGTGTGACTTCTTCTAATCATTTCTTCCAATGACCTTGTGATATAAACATTACTTCCTACTCTATAAGGATGTAAAGACAGAGGATTAATTGATTTCAAAAGGGTCTTAGTATGGCCAGCTGTTATCCCTCCTCTCTTTTCTTTTTTGAGACAAGGTCTCAGCTTGTAGAACAGGCTCATCTCACTATGGGACTCATAATATAACCCAGGATGGCCTCAAACTCACAGCAATCTTGCCTTGCCCTTCCAGTGATGAGGATAGGTATGAGCTCCTATTGTGCTATTTTGATTCCAAAATCACATTTCTAGAAATGATTAAGGTTACTAAAATATTAATAAAACACCTTATAAGTTTCTACCGGGTAGTCATTATGCTTAAACTCTCTCAATGCATGAGATAATTGAAACCTTATGATAACACAATTTTTTTAGAAGAAATTGAGGCTGAGAGGGGTTGGATGAATTGTTACTAGTCATGGTCTGGGAGCAGATCTGAACCAGGTCTGGGTCACTCTGGAGTCTTGTTTTCAGCCCCTTTGCTAATAATCCTTAAGCTTTATGGGTTCTTGGATCTCTCTGAGAATCTAATAAAAGTTATGGACCCTAGTCTCTTCAAAGCAAATATTTATACCAGGGTTTCTCTGCAATGGCACATTTGGACCAGATAATTCTTTGCAATAAGGGGCTGTCAAGTGTGGTGCAGGATATTTCATGTGCCTCCCACAGAACTGCAATGACATTCAGTGGCTCCTGTGACCTTCTAGCTCAGCTCCTAGTGCTCAGCTCTTGAATACCCCTGTTCTGAACTGGTGATGAAACATGGCTCCATGCACTTCTGTTAGTCTGTTTGTCTAAAACCCCTCCATGTAAGAGTGGAGTGATGCTAAGGTAAAGAGCAGGACTCTGCATAATCCGAGAGAAGCAAGGGAGCTGTCTTTCCCAGGAAGAGTTGGCTGTGGCCCAAGGCCAATCCACATTAGTCCAGGGTGTTGAGAGGATTAATCATGACCAGATGTTGGCTCCTGCCTCGGCATGCTTCTAACAGGACCCTTGGTAAGGCCTCTTGAGATATTATCAACACCCAGGGCCCAAGCCCCAAAGTCAGACTTCACAACATACATTCCCTGGAGCAGCGGACACTCCAGGCAAGGTGGCACCTGATTATTGAGACAATTTCCCAAATGAATCCATTTGAAGGTTCTAAAATTAATCTATGACAATATCTGCCTATTGTAATTTTGAAAACAAACCAAAGCATAAGACAAATCAATGTAAAAAAAATAGACTTCAGTTTGTTATCATTTCAAGTCACTTAGAAACAATAGTTTGAAAGGATACAATAAACAAAGCACTCTGCAGCACAGTTCTGGAAAGGAAGCCAGCCACACTGGATGTCTATGGTATTCATTTTATACTGCCTTACCCATGTGAGAAGTTTTCACTTCATATCATCTGCCCTAACACATCTCAGTTGATGGAGGAGGGATACCCTTCCCCAAAAGAGTCCTGTCTGGTGTGTATGACTTCGCCCACACCGTTCCTCCTTTCCAAAAGCTTTTGCACTTATTAGATATCTCCTTATCCTTTCTGGCAAGGCTTGGCAGCCATCTTGCTCTCATAGTTAATCTCCAGCACAACTAAAGCCTCTTTTTCCACCGTTCCTGTTACTATAGCTATTTGTCTGTTGCTGCCCTGGTGGAATTAGTTTCTCACATATTTAATTTAGTATCCTTAGCTTCCTAGATTATAGAATGAGGACGTTTATTCTGTGTCTCCAATCTATTATAGATTGCCTAACTCACTCCAGGGGCTAAAGAACTGCTTGCTAAATTGAGTCACTTGAAAAAAAAAATCTTTCAGTCAGGTACATTGGGACTAGTATAAGTTTCATCTATAACAAAGAAATCATTTAATTTATAAACTGTACCTAAGAAGAATTGATGAGCACAGGCTGGCTTGATTACTTTTTGTGTACTGGCCCTGTATCCACTTACTCAGCTATTGTAAACCCTTCGATGGATTTAATTCAGTTATCACCTTTGGAGCCTCACTCCGTTTGTATGAGCAGAGCAACAAAATCCCAGCATCCGTGGTGTGTGGAAGTGTTTGTGAGGAAACTAAAGGACCTTCTCCAGAGCATAGGGACAAGCACACTCAAAATCATTTTGATATAACGCTTTCAAAACATAGCCTAATCCTTTTCGCTTAAAACATACATAAAGCCACTGCAATGTACAGCTTCCTACAGCCAGAGTGAATTTTACTATTTTTGCAGCATGGAAGTTTGAGAAGACCTGACTTAGAGTCTCAGCGCTGTTTACCGGCCTATGGCAGGGTAATAACATTCTGCGCTTGTTTTACATCTTCCTGTTTCCTGCATTCCAAGTCCTTTTCCGCCCCTGCCTATCTCCTTCCGGATTCTGTGCTCTTAATTTACTTTGGCCTAGAAAAGCAGATTAAGAAAGCTTGTTAAGGCATATGTGTTATACATGAATCAGGAATATTCTGCATGAATGCATAAAAAGATTAGACTCTGAGAGATCTTTCCCATTGAAAAAAAAATGTATCATATTTACTTTTTTCCCCCTTCTCTATGCTTTGGGTTTTTTTTTTTTTTTTTTTTTTGGTGAGGGTGGGGGCAAGCAGGCTTATTAGTTTTGATCTATGACAACTACCTGAGGTACTCAACTAGTATTCTCGTCTTATGTTACATATATCTGCACATAACTTACATTAGCTGCTTTAGCACAATTTCAGGGATTGTTCCAGGAGCAGGTGTGCCAATGGCAAGACAATACAATATGGCCTGAGTGTGTGGAAAAGCAAAGAGAAAACAAGGAAAGAGCCAGGGTCCACGTCCCCTTCAGAGTACATTCTCAGTGAATTTACACTTCCCGTCAGGCCCCTCCTCTGGAAGGGCTCACCAGCTCCCAGTCGCATCCCTCAAGGGACTTTTGGGAAGGCATTTAAATTACAAACTATTTTTAATAGGTACTATTTATAGACCATAGCACCATCCTGATAGATCAATTAGTATAGATTACCTTTTTCTCTAAGACTATGAAGTCACATATGCTTTTAAGCTTGATGAGATACCAGTGATATCCAAAATGTACACCAAGACGATGCAGTTTCAAATCTTACTTGGTCCAGACCAAATGGACTTTTTATTTTTATTTGCAGAAATGAAAAAAAATTAGAGGTGATAAAGATTGCAAGCAAAGCAATGATGGAGGCTGAACTGAGACCATAGAGTGTCAGAAGGTCCATCATGCGACCTCTGTATAAAGTCCCTGTGTCCAAGTTCATAAATAAGCATGATTACATGAATTAATATCTGCTAAGAGCTTTGATGCTTTAAAGGAAAACTGGCTGACAAATATTTTCCTTATGTGGCTAGTGGTTTCCTTTTTCTAAAAAACATATAAAACTCTTACTGCTTATGTAGACTACAAATGTCTTGATTGGTTTCCAGTTCCAATTTGTAGTTGTCCATTTGTGAATGGGGACTATGCATCAGTGCTCAGTTCTTACATTTGAGGGTGTACAACGCAGCTGCCCACAACCCAGACTGCCTGAACCTTGGTCAGAGGAACAGCTAGAATGCCACTAACTACCGGTGATGCCTCAAAGTCCTCCCCATGGCAGGGAGTGTGTCAATTCTAAAAAAAAAAAAAAAAAAAAAATGGAGAGTTGAAGAAATCATTTAACATTAGTGTTCCTTAAAAAGCTGTCCCTTTTATCTTCCTTTGGATTCATTAATTATAGATATGCCATGATTTATAGATACTGGCAGAAATGGAGGTGGAAATTACTCAGGCTGGGAGCTCTGACCAGACTCCTGTTAAGAGGGTGGGATGCTCTAAATGCTCCACATTACCAAGAGACCCAGGAATCCACATCTGGTCCTTACCCTTCTGCTCCTGTGGATTTTCTTCTCCTTAATTCAGTTTAATCATTTGGAATTGATCATTGTGAATACTTGCATTAGTTAAAATTCTCAGATCCACTATGAAATAGTGAAGATTATGTAATTCTACATCTTTAAGAAAAATCACCCCAAATTTCTTGATCACACAGAATCAAGTTACTTAAATGATGTCTATTTCATATTCTGGGTGCATACATTTGCAATTAGCTATGCCAGGCATTTTTCCTTTACTTAATTTCAGTATCATCAAGTAGTATTTATTAAGCACAAACTGGGCTAAATTAATTTTGCACAGAGTAGCAGTCTTAAATGCATTCTCTCTGTTTAAGAGTCCTTAAATAATCCATCGACCTGATACATGACATTTGTTTCCCTTAGGTTACAAAAAAAAGCTCTTAAATTTGAATTTTTATCTTATTATTTCAGGGCTTCAATAGGGGGTATATTCTACTCCTAACGTCAGCATATGAAAAAAGTACTAGCTAGAACTAGTGTGATGCACTGCGTGGAATTCTTTCTTATGCTTATGCTAGTGCTGATGATTTTCCTAAATTAAAAAAAAAAGATGGATCTTTTCTAAAAAGTGATTTCAGTAAAAAAAAAAAAGCAGTCTAATTGTAAGCAATAAATATAAAATAAATAAATAATAAAATATATTAAATTTTATGTAATATATCAAAAGCAAAACAAAGGAAAACCATTGTACTGGAAAATGTTGAGCAAATGATTAAAAATCTAAAGTCTTCAAAGTGACTATAGAGACTTTGAGTGCCCTTGGAGAAAATACAAAGTGATAGTTTAATGAGGATTTGGAAAAATGGGGATACTTTTCCAAATGGAGAACTGACAACATGTCTTTCCATTTAACAGCAACAACAAAATCACCCCACAAAACGAACTTGAAAAAATCATCCTCAAGGACATCCTGATTTCATCCTAGTCACAGCTCTTGGTTGTAGAGAAGCAGACACATACTCTTACATTTGGTTCCTATAAGCAATCACGCTGTCCTTTGGGGACGAACGCCCAGGAAGAATGATAGACACTGAAATAAAAGTAGAAGCCTGCTACTGTGTCAGCATGCTCCAAGTACTCCAAGCACACTCCATCAGGACTCCAAGAAGTAGCATTGTGCTGGTGTGGTCCATGCCAGTGTGTGAACAGTGATGCTTCAGAAGGTTCTGCAAGGAACGCCAGATACCATGCCAGCCTGTAACTGCATGGTTTTTGCAAAGCAGAACTTCTGGGTGTTATTTCTCCTCCTTCGTGAGTGTGGGAGTGTTGCATGTATGTATACACCAAAAAGATTGTGCTCTGGTATGCATGGGAATGTCACTCATGTATGTGTATGGGGAAGTTGGAGATGACATCAGGGTGCCATTAATCACTTCTCAGTCTCTGGGCATTCTTTCCTTCACTTTCTCCCCTAAGTTTTTTGTGGGTGTTGCTTTTTTCATTGTCTCTTCAATGTTCTGAGTTAGTTAAGTATTTGGATAATTTTTGAGTAAGGAATACCTATAATTCAGCTTGCCCTGAGAATAGCTCAACTTCCTGCTTGTTTCCCAAAGAGCACCCAAGAGTAGCAGCTGCATGCTTATAGTAGCAGATAGAGGTTTGCCTTTTTATTAGAAAAAACTCGAAGCAGAAACAAGAGGCTCAAAAGCAGAAGCGTGGTAGGTGAGAGGAGAGACAAGAAGGAGGCCCTCAGTCAGAGCCCGAGCCATTCTGAGATTTTACATCTGGTGGGAAGTCTGTCTTTGTTTATATCATCAGAAGCTCCCAGGAGAATGCAGCACACAGAATCCACAGGAAGAATTTGGTCATACTTTTCAAAGTAGTTTAGTTTTCAACAATCCACCTTCCCTTAAGGGAAAAACACCTTGAGAACCAATTAGTGGTATGAAGGGCTGGGAGAAAAAGATCGGGCTCCAGTAGGAAAAATATTTTGTTGATTTCAGGTAAAATCCTAGGGCCAGATGCTAATATGGATGTCCCAGTGCTCATCTCCCCTGCCCCAGGGACAATGCAGTCTGTTACATTTGTTTCTCTTCAACCAGGACAGGAACAAAGTCTCCAAACAATTTTTGTAAGACATAATCCAGATTCATGGAACAGGTGGCAATTTTCTGAGGAGTAACAGTGGATTACTGGACTAGCAGAAAAAAAGAGAAAAATACGATTTCCTTCCCCTTAATCGGATTCCTTGTGAACAAGGCTCAGGGCTCTACTGTTCACAGTGAAAGAGGTAAACAAGACAAATGGATACTAACCATTCACAACAAGGCTAAATTCATGATTGATGCCTCTTACTGTTCAAGATCAGCTATAAATATGCTGTCCAGTGCTTTTCAATGGTGTGATTGTCTGACTCAGCAGACTCGTGTCAGGCAGGAAATTTACATAAATGGAAAGTGAAATCTCTCAGCAAGAAATGGGACTGCTAGAGACTGCTTAGGCAAGGGGCTACTCACTTCCACAAATGAGTATGTGTATTAAATCACACACCAATATATGTTGGAGCTGAAGCTATTGCCCATTGTTTAAAAAAAAAGAAACAAAAACAAAGATGTTTGCTTTTAATTTCCAAGAAGTCATCTCACTTTCAATTTTACTTGGAGTAAATTCTTCACAAAAGAGCTGTCATTAGAAATGAGAAGACTAATATCCAGCAGGTGTCCACAAACAGCACCTGTCCTTAAACACAGCGCACACTTCGACTGCTTGTTTGGAAGGATGAAGATGATATAAGACTAAGTCAAGGAGTAGCCCCTGTGTCCAGGTACACAGTTAAATGTTCTGAACAGTGTCTTCACTCTAAAGCACTGGAGCACAGGCTACAGAGTCTGATTTTATAGTCAGCAAGTCCAGATTATCGCACAATAGAGCCTTGAAATCACTGTCATGTGCAATCCCCCTTTTGATAAAATAACATAATAAAAATGGGAGAATGAAGACTAAAATTAGAGAATTCATTTTAAATACTTATCATGGCGCCTAGCATCTACCAAGCAGGAAGTAGAATGAATGCTGACACTCGTTGCCATTGTTACCATTCTGTTTCCCTTCCGTTCCTGGTTGTATTATTTTGAGACACATGAGAGGGTATTTCAGATTCACTCATCTACCTCATTTCCCTGCCAATCCCCGCACTCACACCTCTACCAGTTTCACTGTGAGGACCACGATTTTCAGTCCATGACCTTGGATTCAGTCTTACGACTGCTCTGACCAGCGTTGTATGTGTGGGGTGACAGTGTGCCATTTCAGAGTCCGGCCATCGTAAGGCATCTCCCATCGCAGCTAGCCCTCTGATAGCCGGTAGACTGCTGCCACAGGGCTGGTCGAACAGGTGACACAGGTGACGTACCAGGCCTGCAGACCTACAGTGTGACAGAAACCACCCAGCCGGCCCAGAACCTCCACCACCACTCGGGGCTGCCTGGCAGAGCCAGGAGCAAAATAAAAGCCTATTGATCAAAGCGCTGAACTTTTATGACTACGTCACTGATCACGTGACAAAAGCTAACTGAGCTGGGTAATAAATTAAAGAGTTGCAAATCCCCGAGTTCCAAGAAAGAAGACATCAGCTTAGTACTAGTCTAAATTAAAGGAACGGTAGAAGTGGGGGACATAGAAAGGCAATGGTTCAGCAGAGCAAGGACAAGACCCGGCTATTCCGTAGAGTCTAAGCAGGCTTTGTCTACGCAAAGTCTAAGCAAAGTCCTCAGCTTTGGTGTGTGAGCAGGCACACACGGGCAACAGTAAGAGCATCTGCAATGGTTAACATGCTTTAGAGGCTTTGGTAGACACTGAGCCAAAGACTCTGTATCAACGGTTCTCAACCTCCCTACTGTTGAGACCCTTTAACACAGTTCCTCAGGTTGTGGTGATTTCCAACCATAAAATTATTCCATTGTTACTTCATAACTGTAATCTTGCTACTGATAAATCATAATGTAAACATCTGATATGCTGGATATCTGATATGTGATCCCCAAAGGAGTTGTGGCCCATGAGTTGGGAACCACTGTTCTATGTATAGTGTGTCTTAGTCTTAATAATAGTACTAGCACGTAAGCACTACAAACTTTATGACTTCCTAAATGAGGAAACCAGGGCCAGTTTGGAAAAATAATTTGTCTGTGTTTATAGAGAAAGAGAGAAATGAAGGCAGGATTCAAAATCTAGAATATCATTACACAGTACGAGTAGATGGTGACCAGGACCACAAACTTGCTTTCCCATTCTGCGATCACTTTACCCCTCTCAGCCTCTTGTGTTCATTAATTATTTAATCCCCAGGGCCCGTATGGACTAGGTTCTGCAGGTAACAAAATGAGAGACAACTAGCCAATATCCTTGCCCACAGTTTTACATGGACACTATGGAGTGGTCGTGCTGGAACACTCAGCTAACTATGATAGCATGTGAATAGCTATGGACTCACAGCCCACCAAACTGTGAAAGAGTATGGCCCTAATAGTCTCCATCTTTCTGGAACTGTATAAGCCTACTCAAGTGCTTAAAGGCAAATATGCATTCTGGGCACTGGAGTTATCTTCAGGTGTGTGGAGTGATGAATGGCCTTTAGTCTACAGTCATTCTTAGAACCTATTCAACT